>JAGVSP010000363.1:0-134283 GCA_022494985.1 Micrasema minimum
AACTCATCTAGTTTTAAAGTAAATTCCATAGATGTCACTAAACAACGCTGTGTTTCTACAGGTGTTTTATTTTCATTGTATCATGCAGATATCCCCGAATACGACTTCATAGTCGTCGGGGCTGGCTCCTCGGGGTCCGTGGTGGCCAGCAGGCTGTCCGAGGACCCTGGCTGGAGGGTCCTGCTGCTGGAGGCTGGAGGGGATCCACCCGCAGAGAGTCAGGTTAATAATATTATTCGTAGCAATAATGTGTCTATCGCAAGAGGCTTAATTAGCCGTTCATAATGGAGCCCTGGTACCAATCCCTTATGTACGGAAGCGAATCATGGAGTTGGAAAAACGACGAAATTTGATTGAATACTGTTGAAATGCGATCTCTCAGGCGAATGTGTGGAAAAAACCATTATCGTCAAAATTAAGAAAGGTCTTTTACGATGGTCCGGTCATGTGGAGCGAATGAACGATGAAAGAACGGGTAAAAAGATTTACAATGCGAGCGTGTCTGGTTGCAGAAGTCGAGGAGGGCCAAGAAAGACATGGCATGATCAAGTACAACAAATACTTAAAAGTGGCTGTGTGAAAAGTCGGAATAATTAACGTGCGTGCATGAGAAGATATATGAATGTGGATGAAGCAAGGGAAGTGTGCCAGAACAGAGTTGTGTGACGTTTTTCAAACATTTCAAAATATTATATTCAACACTAAACATTTTGATGGTTTTCAGGTGCCCGCTTTGTATCTTACTAACCTGATGACTGACGTAGATTGGCAATACGAAGCAGAACCAGATCCTAATTACTGCCAAGGAAGAGTTAGCAAGCGGTGCACCTGGCCCAGAGAAAGGTTCTCGGAGGGAGCAGCGCCATCAATGGATTAGTCTACGTTAGAGGAAACAGGAAAGACTATGATGATTGGGAACGGTTAGGAAATATAGGATGGGGCTATGCCAACACCTTGGAATACTTCAAGAAAAGTGAACATTTTGAGAGCAGAAAGAAGGCAAAGAATACTGACCCAACCCCTGATAACTTCCATGGAACTGGAGGGTATTTGAACATAGCTAAGTTTAATGATTCTTCTTACTGGGGGAAAAAGATTCTAAAAGCCCACGCTGAACTCGGGCATCCAATAGTACCTGATATCAACGCCGATGTCTACTTAGGTGTTACCAACATGTATGGGACTGTTAAGGATGGAGTGCGATGCTCCAGCGCTTCAGCTTTCCTCAAACCAGCAAAGGATAGAAGCAACCTTCATGTTGTCAAAAATGCCCATGTCACCAAAATCGAGTTTGACGAAAACGGCAAAAAAGCCACTGGGGTTACTTTGACCTTAAAAAGTGGAAAAGAAATCACAGTTAAAGCTTCTAAAGAAGTGGTTGTATCAGCTGGAGCTGTCAATACACTAAAACTTTTAATGCTATCGGGCATCGGACCAAAGGCACATTTAGACGAAATGGGTATAAAAGTTATTGTCGACTTACCCGTTGGCGAAAATGTACAAGACCATGTGATGTCATCTGTGTTTTACACAGCAGATAGAAATGTTACGTGGAAAAAAGGAAACAAATACGATGCTAATACAGCGATCAATCAATATCTAACGCAAAAGCGTGGTATCCTAGCATCGGTACCTGTAGACAACGCAGGGTCATTAATACCCAACATGATGGGTCACCATACCCAGATATACAGTACCAATACAGTATTACTCTCTTTGAATGATGTGCAGTTAGGTCCAATATCTGAAAAAATTGGCTTGGAAGTAGAATACATCCAATCTCTCAAAGACATGAACATAAACGCAGACCTAATCAACATATTTGTTGTTGTTTTTGAAACCAAGATCACGAGGGAAAATATTATTGAAAAGTAAAGATCCTTTGGACAAGCCTGTTATTCACGCAAACTATTTTAAAGAAGAGGCCGATGTGGCGACGATGTTAAGAGGGATAAATGAAGCTTTAAAACTAGAAAAAACCAATGTTTTTATTAAAGAAGGAGCTAAGCTTCGAAGGCTTCCGCACAAAGACTGCGATGGATTCCTATTCAGAAGTCAAAATTACTGGAGGTGTATGATAAAGTACACTTCTACATCGATATTTCACCCCGTGGGCACAGCCAAAATGGGGCCCCCGAGTGATCCAACTGCCGTGGTGTGCCCAAGACTAAAAGTTCTGGGAATAGAAGGACTGAGAGTGGTGGACGCGAGTATAATGCCAGATATAGTTAGTGGTAATACTAACGCAGCATGTATAATGATAGGCGAAAAAGGTTCAGACATGATAAAGGAAGATTGGGCGACAGCAAATAATAATAAAGAAACACATACTGAACTTTAAACAAAGCGTTTTGCGTTGCATTTCTAGATATTGAATAAAATATAAATGACATTATTTAAATAGGTAATAAACGTCTTATTACAAAATAAACTATCGCTTTATTCAAATGATATTTATTTTTGATATTTATTATGTAAAACTTATGTCAACATTTGTTTAAAAAAATGTGAGAAAAACATAGAAATAAATTTCAGCACTCTATTATTTGATGTATGGATTTCCTCCGTAGCGTAATGGCTAAGACGCTGGACTCATGATACGGAGGTTCCGGGTTCGATTCCCGGTAAAAATACAAAAAATCTAAAAGTGATTTTTCTCAAGCCTGGATGTTTGTGACGTTGTTCCCCTTTGTTATTGGGCCTATTGGGGTGGTTAAATAAAGGGTGGTTTTCCGTTGATATCAGACCGCGTGTCTCATTTGTGTATTAGGGCCGTAGCACAGACACATCTTTTCAAATTCCAGTATGCGATATTGCTAACTTTATTTGGTACCTTATTGTGACAGAATTTGTATGGCGTCAAAGCAAAAGTAATGAAGTTAGCGATATCGCATATCCGGAGCTTCAAAAGGTGTGTCTGTGCTAGCCCACCTAATACACAAACTACACTGGTGATGTATAAAAAAGTCAATTTTTTTAAATTGTATAACTATACCTGTAATAAAATGATCAATGTATTTTTGCACTTGGTGTAAAGATGCAGTGCCCTATGCACTATTGGATGCGGATAGGGTAAGTAGTTGTGCTCTAAAACAACACGTGGGAAATCTCCTTCAATATTATCTAAAAAATTATGCATGAATTCTATGCATCTATGCGTGATGTATGGTGGCGAAGAGGAATTTATTGATTAATCCATTGTCATCATAAAGGTTAATTATTTCAATGACAAATTCATAATTTAAGTTATTTTTACTCCAGACAGTATGGTGAACGAATTTAAAAGGGATTTTTCCAAATTTATTAATAATTTTTATGCACAATAATATAATTAATTTAATATTTTATAAAATATATTTTATAATTATTTATGAACTTAATTAATTTTTATTTTTGAACGGGTTTTGGCCCAGTGTTAGCGTCGCTACCGTCGCGTCGGTCGGTTCGAATCCCCACTTCGACACGACTCGATTCCTGTTTTCAAGCACAAGCCGCTCAGGCTTATTTGGAAATAGTATTTACAAATTGAAATATGTGCAAATATCGTTTGCACAGATTTCTATTAAAAAAAAAACTCTTATTAAAAATAATATTTTAGGTGTGCGGTGGTTTGACTTTGTAAGGAACACAGAGGTGAGGCAACGGACACAGCAACCCTTGGTATCTACTGTCATCTGGCGAAGGCGTTAGAAGACTCGAAAGAAGGCGCTTTCTCTCTCTCTGCGCACTGCGTGACGTCAGACATGATCAGACGAGGTCCTGTTTATCCCTTCAGCGGGAATTAAAAATGTCAACGTTCAGCTTCGCGTATTTCGCTTATTTATTAACCAATTTAAAGAACAATAGAACCAATCGCGTTGTGATTTTTCATTAAAGTTTATAGTCAATAATTGTTTTTATTGGTAACACCTTATTGATGCCATAAATTATTCTGAATACAGTACGTAAATACCTATAGTAATACACAGAGTTTAATTTTCATAGTGCAACCATACTAACTAACTAACTAAACATCACGCCATTTCCCCGTAGGAGTAGGCAGAGAGGATAGAACGCCATATCACTCTGTCCTGACATACTTCTTTGCTTCCTCTACATTCATACATCTTCTCATGCACATACGGCGATTATTCCGACTTTTCACATGACGACTTTCAAGTACTTGACGTACTTGGTCAAGCCATGTCTTTCTCGGCCTTCCTCGGTTCTACATCCAGGCACACTTGCATTTAAACTTCTTTCAGCCGTTCTTTCATCACTCATTCGCTCCACATGATGAAACCATCGTAAAAGCCCTTTCTTAATTTTGTCGATAATGCTTATCTCAGCCTTGCACTCTGCTCTAATTTCGACATTTGTACACCTATCATACATAGTCATAACCATACTAAAATTAATACTATCCATAAATAAAACAATATCAAAAACAGCATTTTAATACAAATTTGTACAATTTTACTTAATCTGCGGTACTACAGAAAGCATTTATGAGAAGAAAAAAAATTATTTCATGCTCAGATTAGTAATACGTTTAAAGTTCGAAAACGACAATATATGCTGGTCACCCTACGAAAACCTTTGTTATAAGTAATAAGTTAAATAATTACATACTATTATATACACATCCAGTTAATATATAAGAGAAGTTATATCTATGGCTTTAATAGACATAGTTAGAACTATACTCTTGGTGGACGATTGGATGCGGATAAGGGAAGTAAGTGGTAATACGTACTATTTTTAACTACCAAGGTAGGCTTGTCGAAAAAATATCGATATTTTTAATTCGATATTTTGGAGCGATATTTATGTTTCGATATATCGATATATCGATTTAAAATTCCAAGTATTGAAAAGGTATAAAAATCTATATTTTTTTCAGACCAACAACAGAAAAATTGTAGGTAAGTAGGTACTTTTAAAGATAGATTATTTTAAATTACTTACAAATTACAATTTGACATCTCAACAGAGACGAGAAGTTTGGAAGGGAATATGTATATCTAGGCGTTTACAGGGCTTATGACCTGTCATTGGCTGGGTTAAGTGGCCACTTGATTTATTACAACATTCCCCATTTCACCTAGTATTTGATGTCTACAAGTATTTTGACACACTCAAAATGTTGTTTATAGGTACTTACAAATTGTTTATGGTCATATAATATATATATTATATATATATATATTTTTAAATATCGCCTACTTCTAGTAGTAGGTATATTAAGCCTATTCAAGCTTGATCAGGATAAATATGCAAAAAAAATCTCTTACAAAAATCGTACCGATATGTCGATATAAAAATAAAAAAATCGGTCTCGATATCGATATTTGAAAAATATATCGATATATTTTGGGACTTACAACATCCCTATACCAAGGTAGACTCAGCACTGGGCACAGCAAAATTATAGAGTTCTACGTTTTATTTTATCTAAAAAGCGTTTCGATTGTTAGGACATTACGAAAGCAGTTAGTTCTAAGATCTGTCGGCATTTTGGGTCAAAACCACGGGCTTGGGAGGGTGCACGGGAACTTGGGGCTGATCGCTAGGCTTGGAGGCTGTTCGTGGAATCCATATGCCCCACACCGGGAGCGGATATGGGATGACGAAGATGATGAAGTATACATATCCGTATCTGAGAGCCCAAAAACTCATCGCATTATTTTCAGGAAACCCATTTTAGTAATTTTTAGCCGCAGTTTCCTGTATTTCTCCAACTTATCTAGCCGCAGTTTGCTGTATTCCTTCAACTTATTTTATTATTAACACGGCAACATATATTATGCACAATGCGACTCGGCTCTCTGCTATAAGCGGAGGCTGAGTAGCGCAAACTTATTATAACCTACTTATCATCTTCTTATTCTTCTTCTTTTGCCACGTTTGCTCCTATGTGGAGCATGTGGACATCACTAGATTCCTCCAGCAGACCCTGAAAGCCCCACCCTTTCCCTAGACTGCTTTAAAGACTATTGAGTCTTTTTTCAGTCCAGCCAACTCTACCGATTTTTTCAACAAGCAACAAGGGGGTGATAAGGAGGTTTCCGATCCCAAGGCGTACCGGCCGATCACTCTGCTTTCAGTCTTCGGCAAGGTGCTGGAGAAGTTGATTGCGGACAGGTTGGATCGCTGCTTGGCCCCGCCATGTGCGAGGCAATTCGGCTTCACCAGGTCCCTGTCGACTGAGGATGCAATCTTGTACGTGACGAAGTGGAGTGAGGAGGCGTCGGGGAAATACGTATGTGGGATTTTCCTTGATATAGCAGGCGCCTTTGACAATGCGTGGTGGCCGATGATCCTAGTAAAACTTAAAAATAGAGGATGCCCGAGGAGCTTTTCGCAATAATGAGAAGCTACCTGGAGGAGAGATCTATCACGGTGATCCACGGATCCACTATAATAGTGGTGCTGACGACCATGGGGTGTCCTCAGGGCTCCGTCCTGGGTCCAAAACTTTGGAACGTTACGTTCGATGATCTTCTGATCATACCTCTCCCGGGGGGATGCACTATAGTGGCCTATGCGGACGACGCTCTTCTTTTATTGTCTGGTGACAGCAGACGGGAGATCGAAAGCAAAGGCAATGTAGCTACTAACAGGGTTCTGGAATGGGGTATTAGAAATAGACTAACTTTCTCGCCGCATAAGACCATGGGCCTAATGCTCAAGGGAAATCTGGACAGAGGGAGGAACCCCGTAATAAGGATGGGGGGAGTCAGCGTTAGGTTCACCGACGTGGTGAAGTACCTGGGAGTATATCTGGATCGGGTCGGATCTTTCTTGGCGCACGCGAAAATCTATATCGGCAAAGCAAGCACACTGTTCATGAAGGTCCGACGCATTAGCGGCGCGACCTGGGGATTGAGAAGTGCGGCTGTCAGGACGATATATAGAGCGACCTATGTTGCTCAACTGACCTATGCGTCGCGTGTGTGGGTTCACAAAGCCCACGCGGGAAATGTACCGAGAACCCTGCTGAGCGGACAGAGACCGCCTTTACTGGCGCTGACTGGAGCCTACAGAACGGTGTCAAGCGCGGCTCTCCCTGTCCTTGCTGGGGAACTCCCAGCAGACTTGGAGGTGGTGCAGTCTGAGGCGGCTAGGAGACTAAAAAAGGGAGAACAGGTAGTACATTTTGGGTTAACCTTACATATGAGACCCTGCGACTCTCTCGGTGACCTGTTGGAGGCCCTGAGAGATAAAACTTGGGAAGAGTGGCAGAGGAGGTGGGACGTCGAGCGGAAAGGCCGCTGGACGTACTCATTCTTCCCGAGCATCCGAGAGAGAATGGCTTATGCTAAGCTGAACCTGGGTCATCATGTAGTACAAATGGTAACGGGGCACGGAGAATTTAGGGGAAAGCTCCATGAGTTCACCCTAGTGGCGGATCCTGGTTGTGCGTGCGGGGCACCTAACCAGACCGCAGAACACATTCTCTGGCATTGTCCTATACTGGAGGATTGCCGGGAGACCATGCTGGACGGCATGACCGAGGTTATGAGGCCGGCGTGGAATCCGGACTTCTTTGCAAACAGGGGTAATTTCGAGCAGCTTGCGCTGTTCGTGGATGCTGGGTGCAGAGATGGGATATTCTCAGGGGTGAAAACCCCCAGTAAAATGGAGCCTAAATACCAGGATTAAAAAGGTAGAAGTAGAGTCTGCATGAGTAGAACAATAGGTGGTGAAGGGACATGGACTGAACTGGCATTTGTGCACGTTTCGTTCCGTAAAAGGAAGTATCTAGAACTAATAGATTGCTTAGTGGGGTAGTCCCCGGGGGAGACTTGGTGTGCCTTTGCACGGGCGGCCCGTCCCGGGCTGTTTGTGTGTGCGTGCGTGGAGGTCTCAAATTATATCCCATCCGTCAACTCGGTTGTATTGTGTCTTTTGTAAGGATAGGATGGTCTTTGGATAGGTATTGTGATAAGGTACGGCAGGGGACGTATGAAATAGTGTCTGCCAGATAGGATGATAGGATGATGGTGTGAGATGCACACATGCGTTCTGTCCCCTCCCCTCTTTTCCCTAATCCCCCCTCCATTGAGACCCTGACCGCGGATGCACGGGTGGATGTCTGGGATGGGAGGCCTGGCGAGGCGGGATACTGGTCTCCACACGGGTGGTTGTAATTACTAATAAATAATGATCGGGGTAGAAACTAACATCCCTGCCACTGTTAATTTGGCCGACTCTGGTTGGTTTGGGTGATGGAAACAATGACAATTATAATACATAAGCCGAGACGGTGGTAGGGGTACAATGAAAGCATTTGTTCGCGTACATAATCGTAAATTCATCCGTATTTTTATCACACTAACAATCTTAAAATCCAGCAGACCCTGTCACCAGCTAGCTCTCTCGCCCCCTCCCGCGTCAGGCCCGCATCCATCCGCCGAATATATCCGTAGGATGGTCATCGACGGTCTGCCAGTTGCTCGATCACAGATCACTATCGACTCGGTAATAAGCGACGTGATAACGATTTCTTACCCATGGATGTTTAACGTTTTCGCGATCACAATGGAACACGCGTTAAAAGTTATCGATCGGGATTATTAAACGAGCGCATCTAGTCGCGAGCCATTTCCCGAGATATATCTTATTCGCACATATCTTCATTCAATCTTTCTCGAGTGCCGTATTGCATTCGGCAAGCCAAATATTGAGAAAAGCAGTCGACATAATAAACAATCCGACATGCGCGTTGATTTGACGTTTGACGTTTGGCCGCGATATCGTGTGGTCGGCTCTGATCGGCAATGCTCGGCTCGGCGAACGTGGTATGAACGTATGTTCATTGTGATCGGTCAAATCGTTAGCGTTAGCACGTGGTTAGCACGTTTTTAACTACGTCGATAGTTATCTGTGATTGAGCTCCAGGACGGCGGTATCCCTTTTCTCTTTACTTATCGTCTCCTGCGTTTAAATATTCAGATTTCCCAACACAAACACCACACTCCACACACATACCACAACACAACATACACATGACATAGCGTAACAACTTTGTATACTATTGTTTGCTCACTTCACGTCTTCAGAAATTTGTCTTGTACATTGTGTTGTCCACGTAATTGGTGTTATGTTGTATATATTACCTTAAATTGATCTTAGTTCATTGTACCAAACATAGCACTGTGTGCACAACATTAAAATATAAATAAATAATGTATGTAATGTACATACTCTACATAGATAACTTATACGGAATGATAACAATTATGAATTCATCAAGATTGGAGTACTACTACTCTCCCTTATCTGAACCTAATGGTGCATAGAGCACTGCATTGGCTCGTGGTATTGTTGCATCACGCATATAAAAACTGTTTAATTTCAAGCATCTGATTTACGAAAGCAGATAACATGGATCTTCAATTGCAAGCAATGTGTCCATCTTCAGTGGATGGACAAGTCTCTACGATGGTTCAGATATTTATCCGGTATATCGTGGGATCATATTGCAAGTTGAGCGACACCACGAAATGGCCGGAGGACAAAGCAGCTGATCTCTTGGCACAGGGTAACCCTAATTATTAATTTGATTTATATTGAGTCGGTCGGAGCTAATAAGTGCTTATCAAAAGAGGCTAAATTGGCAGTTTATAATGGAGTTCTGGTACCAACCCCTGTGTGTGGAAGCGAAGTATGGAGTTGGAAAAAGAAGGATGAGAGTAGATTAAATGCAGAGTAGATTGAATGCAGAATGCAAGGCTGAGATAAGCATTATCGACAAAATTAAGAATGGTGTCTTACGATGGTTCAGTCATGTAGAGCGAACGGATGACGAATGACGATTTAGTACAATATTATGTTACCAGTTTGAAGATGCCAGTAACATGGTGAAATCGCCAATTGGTGAAAAATTAAGTGGAATTGTATCCTTAGCCAAGAAACCTTAACCAAGTATGGCTATTTTACAAGGAGTTAGGTTCCCAGCGTCCTAGACATCCACTGCAGGCAATTTGCCTGCAATTTAAATCAGATCTATGATGATGATATGATTTTAAAATACAAAAGTAATGATGTTGGTTGATTAATTAAAATCTAACTGATGACTCTGTTACAGATAATCCGGAATACGACTTCATTATAATTGGCGCTGGGTCTGCCGGATCCGTTGTAGCAAAGAGATTGGCAGAAGTAGAGGATTGGAAAATACTCTTATTGGAAGCAGGAGGGAACCCATCGGCGGAATCCGAGGTATAATTGTATTTTTTTCGAAATCGGAAGAAAATTTTTCAAAAAAAAGCATTTCAAATTTATTTTTAGGAAACAAACGGATGAAAGCTGCTGGAAATAACTAACTATCTAACCATCACGCCATTTCCCCGTAGGGGTAGGCAGAGCGGATAGAACGCCATACCACTCTGTCCTGACATACTTCCTTTGCTTCCTCTACATTCATACATCTTCTCATGCTCATACGCCGATTATTACACCTTTTCATAGGTCCACTTTCAAGTACTTGTCGTACTTGGTCATGCCATGTCTTCCTCGGCCTTCCTCGGCTTCTACATCCAGGCGCATTTGCATTTAAACTTCTTTTAGCCGTTTTTTCATCACTCATTCGCTCCACATGGCCAAACCATCGTAAAAGCCCTTTCTTAATTTTGTCGATAATGCTTATCTCACCTATCATACATAGTCTCACCACACATTCGCCTGAGAGATCGCATTTCAACAGCATTTAGTCTACTTTCATCCTTCTTTTTCCAACACCACGCTTCACTACCATACATAAGGGTTGGTACCAGAACTCCGTTGTGTACTGCCAATTTTGCTTCTTTCGATAAGTTCTTATTCGCCACTGTCGATTTTAAGGCACCATTAATTCTGTTTCCGGCACTAAACCTTCTCCTATATATAAATTTCTTTTTTCAATTTTAAAAACGTGTTAATTTCTCAAAAAACTCATGTGGAATGTGGTATTTTGGTATTTCCGAGTAGTTGGCCAATTAAAAAATAGCCTATGGAAGATTCCTGTGTAGATTATTTAAATAACTAACCATCAAGCAATTAACGAGAAAAAAATGTGTTTTTTTTTATGACCCTTTGCTGATTTCTCTCACGCTGTTCGCCACACGTGAACGTGGCCTTCTCGTAACCTTCTCAGCAGTAAGTATCCACTATGTATACACAGACTCATTTTTTGCTTTTCTTAGGTACCGGGATTACTTTTCTTCATTCAAAATTCTACCTCAGATTGGAGTTACCGCACCGAGAAAAATCCTCGATATTGCCAAGGAATGGTAGACCAACGATGCAACTGGCCAAGAGGAAAAACCCTCGGCGGATCAAGCGCCATCAACGCAATGTTGTATGTGAGAGGGAACAAAGCAGACTACGATGAATGGGCTCTTATGGGCAACCCAGGCTGGGACTATAGATCACTTCTACAATATTTTAAAAGAGCAGAAAATTCATCTTACACATTCAAAAGTAACGAAGTTGATGAAGAAGACCAGTACGGTAGAAACGGACCGCAAAACATAGAGCCATTTAAATCAATTATCCCATGGAGAGAAGTCATCAAATCAGCGTGGAAAGACGTTGGAGAAACGGTTTTTGAAGATATTAATGTTAATGTCGACCCTGGGATCAGTGATACTTTGGGAACCATCCAAGGAGGCGAAAGATGCAGTACAGCGAAAAGTTATTTAAGTAACGCTAAGCCAAACCTTCATGTTGTAAAGAACGCTCGAGCGTTGAAAATATCTTTGGAAGATACGGACAACATTGTCAAAGGAATTACCGTACATATTAATGGACAAGAAAAGTTCATAAAAACTAGGAAAGAGGTGATTTTATCAGCAGGAAGCATCAACACACCACAGATATTAATGCTATCAGGAATTGGACCAAAGGAACACTTAGACGATTTAAAAATTGACGTTAAAGCCAATTTGAAAGTTGGGATGAAATTGAGAGATCACTTGATACTTCCAGTCATTTTTGGAATCAACAAAGGTAATGTTACTCTCCAAACTGATCCAATGTTAGCATTTAGTGAAACCGTTTTTAAATATATGTTAAACCGTTCTGGACCCTTGTCGATGATTGGCGTAACGGATCTATTAGGGTTTATAGATACCAGCCAATTTAAAAACGGTATCCCAGATATACAGATGCACCATTCATATAGTCCATTGAATGATGGAGTAAGCATGTCAGAATATTTAGTTAAAACCGGATATGGGGAAGAGTATAAGAATATTGTAAAAAATATTAACAAAAACAGAGCAATAATAAGTTTTTTAGTGACATTATTAAAACCAAAGTCCACCGGAAAGATTGAATTGAAAAGCACAGATCCATTTGATGCTCCCTTAATTTATCCAGAATATTTCCGAGACGATGATGACATCACAACACTATTGAGAGGTGTTGAATTTCTTGAGAAATTAGAAGCATCTGATACATTCAAAAGTTTTGACATTAAAATAGAGCATATACCGTTAAAAGGTTGTGAAGGATACCCATTCAAATCAAATGATTACTGGAGATGCTTGGCTAAATTTGTGGGTTCAACAATGTACCATCCAGTTGGCACAGCAAAAATGGGATCAATGGTAGATATGGAAGCTGTTGTAACTCCAGAATTAAAAGTTTACAAAACAGAAGGTCTCAGAGTGGTAGACGCAAGTATAATGCCGGATATAGTAAGAGGGAACACAAACGCACCGACAATTATGATAGGAGAAAAGGGAGCCGATATGATAAAAAAGGAATGGCTAGATAAAAACTGATTTTAGATACTCAAAAACATAGCCACAATGTTGTCAAACATTTCCATAATTATTGTATCAATGAACATACACTTTTGCTGTGTTTATGGGAAACGGTCTTCTTTTTTCTATTCTATTCTATTTTATAAATGGTAAAGCACCCGATGTCGAGTGATACATGCCTGTATTGTCATTATATAGGTAGTTACAGTTAAAGGATTGTGATAATATATTAATACAATAGTGATATGGTCTTCTTTCTTATTCATAATAAAACTAGTGTAAAAATATTGAGTCTTTATTTTCAGTTCTGTATTTTTACCACAAAATAATAAGAGGCAATTAAAATTGAAAAAAAAACAGTCATAACTCGATAAAAATATAGAGAAACAACCGTAAAAAAACATAGCAAACTTCATATGTAATAAATTTAGCACAGTAAGATAAAAAAAACAGTTAAAGATAGTACTTATGCTTATTTTTACAGATAATGATTAAAGTATTATCATTATTAGCATTATCGACAAAATTAAGAAAGGTCTTTTACGTTGGTTCGGTAATGTAGAGCGAATGGATGATGAAAGAACGGCTAAAAAAATATATGATGCGACTGTGCCTGGATGTAGAAGTCGAGGAAGGCCGAGAAAGACATGGCATGATCAAGTAAAACAAGTGCTTGAAAGTGGGCAAGTAAGAAGTCGGAATAATCGACGTGCGTGCATGAGAAGATGTATGAATGTGGAGGAAGCAAGAGAAGTATGCCAGGACAGAGTGGTGTGGCGTTCTATCCGCTCTGCTTACCCCATCGGGGAAATGGCGTGATGGTTAGTTAGTAAGTTTAGTTTTCTGATTAAAGTAATTTTAAGTTTTAAAAGCTAAATATACGCACATTAAAAATACCTATCTTTATATCATACAGAGCTCTCTAACCTAAGTCTCAAATATATTTTAAAGGAAAGGTTATTACTTCAAGTAAAATAGATAATAAATGGAAACCATTCAACATTCAAATTTGCCTTTCATTGCAAAGACATCCACACCTCAAAATATTATTAAAAAGTACATCCTAGTAAGATTTTACACGTCCTTATGGGCTAAACTTTATATTTACTATAGCAATTATTAAAATGATCCTGATGGTTTGAGTTTATCGAATGTTTATGTAAAATAAGTATTAATACAAGATGCGCGTCGAATCGAATAGATGTGAGAAATTTTCCCGTAGAAGTTTATCCGGCGTTCTCCTAGACTTCAGTAGTATAAGAAGCTTCAAATATAATTAATTTGGTGACGTTCATTCATCTCAATATAGTGGGCATCGTCCAGTGTCATTCTAAATTCATGTTCGCGCATGCTTCCAACTTGCCATGTGACTTTTCGTACCGGCAATCACATGATTTACATAGTATAGGCATCAGAGTATCATGCATATTTATGCATGATGAGTAAATAAGTTTCCATTTTCAATAATTGAATATATAAGTGGGTAGGATGTGAATGAATATATCAGAAATTAAAGGTATACGAAAAAAAAGGATCACATGTAAAAATAAATTACACTGACTTAGTATACATTTTGGTTTCTATGCAAAAAAAATGAAAGCCCCACCCTTTCCCTAGACTGCTTTAAAGACTATTGAGTCTTTTTTCAGTCCAGCCAACTCTACCGATTTTTTTAACAAGCTAAACCGCGATTTTAAGATTGTTACTGTGATAAAAATACGGATGAATTTACGATTATGTACGCGAACAAATGCTTTCATTGTACCCCTACCACTGTCTCGGCTTATGTATTATAATTGCCATTGTTTCCATCACCCAAACCAACCAGAGTCGGCCCAAATTAACAGTGGTAGGGATGTTAGTTTCTACTCCGATCATTATTTATTAGTTATTACAACCACGCGAGACCGGAATCCCGCCTCGCCAGGCCCCCCATCCCAGACGTCCACCCGTGCATCCGCGGTCAGGGTCTCAATGGAGGGGGGATTAGGGAAAAAGAGGGGAGGGGACAGAACGCATGTGCGCATCTCACACTATCATCCTATTTGGCAGACACTATTTCATACGTCCCCTGCCGTACCTTATCACAATACCTATCCAAAGACCATCCTATCCTTACAAAAGACACAATACAATTGAGTTGAGGGATGGGATAATTTGGTTTCTATGCAAAGTTATAAGTAAGCAATATTGAATTGACTTACAATAAATTGTTCCTTTTCATACCTTCTGTCAAATAAGTACCCGGAAATTCTCATTTAAATTTTCCCTCTGAGAATATTTCAAAAATTTTTTTTCCCAGGTTGGCACACCTGTCAGCCACTATTCTGTGAATTTTTTATTGCTATGTGTCATTGAAATGTTGAAAAAAACATTTGGTGATTCAACCATGTCGAAAACTCAAGTTTACAATTGGTATAAATTGTTCAAAGAGGGGCGAGAAGAAGTGAACGATTTGCCACGTTCAGGACGGCCTTCGACCTCTTCAACTGAAGAAAACGTCGACAAAATAAAGGAAATGGTGCTCGAAAATCGTCATTATAGTTTGCGAGAGATAGTCCAAGAAATGAACATGTCTCATGAGACCGCTCGTCATATTTTGGTTGATGTTTTGGGTATGCAGAAAGTCGCAGCGCGATTGGTGCCAAAAGATCTGAATTTTCTTCAAAAAGTGAATCGCAGTAAGGTGGCTGAAGACATGCTTGAACGCGTAAATTCCGATCCAACGTTCATCGAACGCATCAAAACTGGTGACGAGACATAAGTTTTCGAGTACGACATGCAAACAAGTCAACAATCATCAGAATGGCGCACCAAAAATGAGCCGAAACCGAAAAAACCGCGCCGAAGCAAATCGAAAATCAAGTTGATGCAGACCGTTTTCTTCGATATTCGTGTGTGTTGTTCATTCGGAATTTTTACCGGAGGGCCAAACCGTCAATAAAGAATATTATCTTGGCGTTATGAGGCGTTTGAGAGAGAATGTTCGTCGCAAAAGACCAGATTTGTGGCGGAACAACAGTTGGATTTTGCACCACGATAATGCACCAGCGCACAAAGCGATCATTGTGAACGAGTTTTTTGAACAAAAATTCAACAAATATCATCGAACAACCACCGTACTCTCCAGATATGGCCCCGTGTGACTTTTTCCTGTTTCCAAAACTCAAATTACCACTTCGTGGAACCCGTTTTGAGAGCATTGAAGACATCAAAACTAATTCGCAACGAGAACTGAAGGCCATCCCGGAATATAGCTTTAAAAAGTGTTTCGATGATTGGATTGTTCGTTGGAAGAAGTGTATTGCCTCAGAAGGGGCCTATTTTGAAGGGGATATAATAAATTTAGATGATTGATAAGTTGTTTGTGTTTTATTTCAAATTTCCGGGTACTTATTTGACAGTGTAGTAAAAGGTTAGGGTTTTAAGCGGCTTTATTTAGAACGCCGCGCCATAATTTCAGAAAAATGAGAAAAACCAACAACCTCGTCCGAGGCAAAACTAGAAAAGGAACGCGCTGAAGTCTACTTGCCATCGCGCAAAAAAATAAAGTTGCCAACAGGAAAAAAAAAATTGGCCAGAGAACGCAGTGTGACGGTACCTCTATAACGTCACAAGGCCTAATATACGAGTATACTATGCACGGAACATTGCGAAAGGTTTTTGAGATAGTTAAAACACAAAGGGCATAAGCGGCGCGCATTTCTATGGCACATACGTACGATCACTGTTCAAATTTGGGAAACGATATATGGTTTAAATTTTAAATTGTGTGTGCTAAGCGCACATGTGATTTAATGCACAACCGGTTGTCAGTTCAGACGTCCAAAGTTTATAGTAATGGGGCTCACATATATAATGAAATAATCGAATAATAAATTAAACAACACTTTGAGTGTGTCCAAATACTTGTAGACAAAAACTGGATTTCACCCATTACGGGCTAATAATTACAATTTGACATCTCAACAGAGACGAGAATTTTTTAGGGGATATGGATATCTAGGCGTTTACAGGGCTTATGACCTGTGATTGGCTGGGTTAAGTGGCCACTTGATGTAAATATTACAACTTTCTCCATTTCCCCATGTATTTGATATTCGACTAGATAAATGATATTTTAATAACAATTTGTAAAAGATTCTCAAAAAATTCATAGATTCACGGGTTTTTTCTACACGGGGTATTTATTTATTTCTGGATAATTTATAAAGCGCCATTTTTGCAAGAAATCGCCTCAAGAGCGCTGTACAATAAAGAGGCTACATCATAATACCTACGGCATGCAGCTACCAAGCGCATGGACTGTTGGGATTTTTTTCTAGCCTCCTACAGTTTAAACAGATTTTAAAACATAATATTTAAAAAAAAAATTAAAGTCAACACATACATAGATTATAATGATGGATTATGTGTGAAGGGATATAACTATTATATTCCATAATGATCCCGTCGGGATTTGAACCCGCGACCTCATGCGTGGTAGTTCAACGCGCTACCGCACATCACGAAGCGGACAACTAAAATATTAATACCTATCCAATAAAAATAATCGAATACGAATATCGACTGTTCGCATCACTAGGGCGGTAAATATTTTTTTATATTATTCTAGTTCAACCGGTCCACTGGGTGTGAGAGGTTGTGATAACGTTCCTTTGGTAAACAAATTATACTTACGATAATAAGATCATGTAAGAGTTTTAAAATTGTTTTTTTTTAATTTTTAAAGTAGAGCTGTATTGTGACAATTCTAAATAATCGGCGATAAGATGCGTGAATGGATGCAGGGGTGTGGCGTTCTATCCTCTCTGTCTAACTAAAAACTAACTAACTAACCATCACGCCATTTAGGCAGAGAGGATAGAACGCCACACCACTCTGTCCTGGCATACTTCTCTTGCTTCCTCCACATTCATACATCTTCTCATGCACGCACGTCGATTATTCCGACTTCTTACATGACCACTTGTTTTACTTGATCATGCCATGTCTTTCTCGGCCTTCCTCGACTTCTACATCCAGGCACAGTCGCATCATATATATGTGCCTGTGTCTATCAAGTGCAGTGAATATTGATAATTTGTTACATGCAAGCAAGATGATCAGTTTTACGCTTCAGCGCAAGTTTTTATATGAGAAACTATTACTAATACTACTACTCTTCCCTATTCGCATCCAGTGGTGCATAGGGCACTGCATTAGTGCACCAAGTGTAGTGAATCTTGATAATTTGTTACATGAAGGCAAGATGATCAATCTTAAGCTTCAGCGCTAACAATATCTAGTATAAGTATTTGTCCGCTTCGTGGCCTAGTGGTAGCGCGTTTGGCTACCGCGCATGAGTTCGCGGGTTCGATTCCCGTAGGGGGTCAACATGTAATATTTATTTACATGTGGTTTAGTGTTAATATGTAATGTGTGATACCTTGGACTGGCAGTGAAGCGTAAGACTGATCATCCGTTATAAAAATTATCACGAGACACTGCGCTTGTTTTACCAACGAGTCCCTATGTACCATTGGGTGCGGATAAGGGAAAGTAGAAAGTAGTACTATTAGTTTAAAATGTTTTTGGACACACTCAAAATGTTGTTTATAAAAAAAAAAATACCTAGTATTCTTTAGTGAAGTACCTACCTACAAATAAAATAATTAATAAATAAAAAATTTTTTTTAAAAGCATAAAACTAACAAAAATACAAACAAACTCGGTGTACAAGCGGAAAACCAGTGAATCTACATAATATTTGGAGTCGATTTTATAGATTTTTTTTTTTATTTGACCCTGAGTTTTGGAGAAAATTGAGTACGAAGTTGATTTTTTTTTTCAAATTGTTATAAAATATCATGTATTTGGTCAAATTTATACTATCCATAAAGAGAACAAAATTAAAAAACGCGTTTTAATAGGAATTTGAGCAATTTTACTTAATCTGCCATACTTATGAAAACTTTTGAGAGAAGAAAAAAATTTTTTTTTCAAGCTCAGTTAAAAAAGTCATATTACACAATCGTCTCCAAATACGATGTAGATTCACCAGTTTTCGGGTTGTACATCGAGTTTGTATTGTTTCACCAATTCATAACCTTTTATTGAGCAAAAACTTGTTGTGATATAATTAATCTTGACAGCATACTCGTAAGGTAGAAACGTATTGCAATAATACTTCATTCTCTGTATTTTATATATATATTTTAGTGATCAAAGGGCTCCAGAAGAAGTGTATGGATTCCCTCATCCAGGGGGCGTGTCCCCTGGCTGCTGGGGGACAGACACAAGCCGTGTTCGCTGGAGTCCTGCAGATGGTCCTGGCCTCGTATTGCGGACTTGGAGACTCCTCGAAATGGCCGGAAGACAAGGCGTCCACACTGCTAAAGGAAGGTACGGAGCACTCCAATACGAAAACTGTTTAAACCACAGTCTCTTCTGTTGCTGGCATTGATTCCTGTTACTGGGGTATCACAATAATTCGCACAAATAACCAGCAAAAGCATCATAACAGCGGCAGTCCTGTGGTGTATTGGCCAAAACGCTGGACTTGCAACACAGGGTTTCAAAGTTCAATTCCCAGTGAGCTCATTTCGTCTCATTTCACTGTCTCTTAGCGAAATTCATGATGGCGTTTGTCCATATCAATAGTGAACGTTTTTAACTAGTGGTTAGTGGTTATCCTCGAAAAAAAATTTAAGGTGAACAAAATGTGTAAACTTAAAACGTCAACATTTCTGATTGCAGGTATTCCAGAATATGACTTTATCGTCGTTGGGGCGGGATCGGCAGGATCTGTTGTGGCGAGAAGATTAGCAGAGGTGGAACAATGGAAAGTTCTTCTCCTGGAAGCTGGAGGTGATCCACCGGCAGATACAGAGGTAGATTATGATGAAATAAACATCGTTGAACTACAAAAATATTAGAAAAATGCCAAATAGGATTTATCAAATCGTTTGTCTTCGGAGACGATGAAGATGCGGCACTCATCAGAAAGGCAGCCGAGTATCCTTCGCTGGTGAGGCGTTGATGAAGTTTTCCTTCTCCATTGGTGCACACATCGCCTGGGCGTGTTTGTGGAGACTTAGACTTGCCCAGAATCTAAGCCAGAGATGATGATGATACACAGTGAGCAGAGGATATTAAAACTTACTTATCCTAGTTTTAAATATATTTAAAAAAAACAAGATATAAATTCCTTTTTATTGTGCCCGTTAGAATTATTTAAATATTAAAATCACAGGAAAGGTATAACGTCTTAGTTTTAGTTCTAAAAATTATTATTCTACGTTTCTAGATATTAATTTTGATCGTCGCATAAATGTGTAAATTATCTACGCATTCAAATATTTCATCCAAATAAACATGATAAAGTGTTCACATATTCAAATAACCTAAGTCTAAAGATCCATGAACAAATTCTGAAATGCAAATTTCGTATTGTTATAGGTGCCAGCGTTTCTATTCGCCAACCAGAAGACCGCTTGGGACTGGAGTTACAAAGTCCAGAAAAATAAACGGTACTGTCAAGGAATGACAAATCAAGAGTGCAACTGGCCAAGGGGTAAAGTTCTCGGGGGATCTAGTTCAATCAACGCAATGCTCTATGTAAGAGGAAACAAGGACGATTACAATGAATGGGAGAAAATGGGTAACCCAGGGTGGGACCATGATTCAGTTGTACAATATTTCAAAAAAGCAGAAAATCTCAATCACAATTTCTCAGCACCTGATGAAGACATTAATGAACATTACGGACAAGGTGGACCGCTAAATATCGAGCCATTTAACTGCGATATTGGCTGGAAAAAAGTCATCAAAGCAGCATGGCAACAAGTAGGCAAAAACGTTGTTGCAGATATCAATATTAAAAGTCAATTTGGACTCACAGATGCGCTGGGTACACTTAGGGGTGGACAAAGATACAGTACAGCTAAAGGTTATCTTACAGAATTTAAAGACAAAAAAAATCTACACGTGATGAAAAACGCACACGTTATGAAGCTACAAATAGACGAAAAAACTAAATCCGTAAGCGGAGTCGTAGTAAGAATAAAAAATAAAGATGTCGAAATCAAAGTAAAGAAAGAAGTGATTTTATCAGCAGGAAGTATCAATACGCCTCAGATATTGATGCTATCAGGAATCGGACCAAAAGAACAATGCGAAAAGTTTGGAATACGCGAAGTTGTAGATTTACCAGTAGGAGAAAATTTACAGGATCATCTCATATTCCCTGTGGTATTCAGTGTGGACAAAGCTCATAGCAACGCGTTACCCCCAGAAGCCGCGTTAAAAATAATATCAGATTACTTGCATAAACGATCTGGGCTTCTTTCCACAATCGGAATCACAGATCTAATTTGGGTTCATAGATTCTACGGGGAAAGAAAAAAAGATCCCAGATGTGCAAATACATCATTTGTACCATCCAATAAACGATGTCGTTATTTTGCCATTTTATTTGCAAGGTTTTGGGTTCGCGGCAGAGTTCGTTACCTTTATGCTAGATATAAACAAAGAAAAAGAAGCAATTACAATAGCGCCAACTCTCTTAAGACCAAAATCGTTAGGGAAAATAGAATTAGGGAGTAAAAATTCCCTTGATGCGCCTTTGATTTATCCAGAATACTTCAAAGACGACGAAGATATCAAAACGCTCCTACGCGGGATAGATTTCCTCGTCAAATTGGAAGACTCTGATGCTTTCAAAAAGTTTGGTATAAAGATAGAACCAGTACCATTGAGGGACCAAGTATAGATAAGCGTTCTGTAGTAGATGCTAGGCTTAAAGTGCACGAAGTTAAAGGGTTAAGAGTTATAGATGCAAGCGTGATTGCCAAAATATAAGTTAGAGGATAATACTAATGCACGCAAACTATTTACTGGATTGGCGAAAAGGGGACGATATGATTAAAGTAAGATTGGGACTGAACAACAAAAAGACCTCGCCACTGAACTTTGACGCCGGAGAAACAAATAAAAGACATAGGTTTACAAACAAAGGACATCATCATATAATTAAAAAAAAACAACATGATTGTTTTAAATTACTAAAAGAGGAAACGTGACGCACTTCAATCTTGACAAAATTAACATTTACATGATCGCTTTTTGCATAATCTACAACTATACAAATATTTTAGGGCAGAGATGATTGGAGGCGTAATATTACCTGATCTATCGATGGATTCTACAAAGTCAAATAAACCAATTCAACGAAGTTGATATAAAGCCACATTGATTCACGTTTGGTGGAAGATCGCCATGTGTTAACGTAATATTAAATCATGACTATATAATTGTATGCGCCATTAGGTGGGGATAAAGGAAATAGTAGCAGTAGTATATAATTTTAACTACCGATTGAAAAAACACTACCACAATTACATTTTCAAATGATATAAGATTCTTAAGATAGGTGCAGATAAAATCAACGAGTGAAAAACAGGGCTGCATTTTAACTAGGTACATATTATTATAGACACAAGAAATACCAACGCGTTAGAACGGGACAGCTATAGACATTAGACATGCCATGGGTCAAACAGGTTGCGCTCTTTAGATGGGCACTAGGTGGACAAAAGTAAGTATTGTAGATATTATTTTACTGTTACTTATATAATAATTGAGGTGTGTTCTCTATAAAAACTTCAAGGAACGCAAAATATAGATTATAAAATTTTGATATTATGAATAAAACCTTACTCTCTTTCCGAAAACCCCGAAACATTACCATGAATAAAATACATGAAACCTTAAAACAGGCAAAAAAATTCAGCCTGCGGCGCATTCATGAATATAGTAAATAGCATAAAGGTACGAGTAGGATAAAAATAGTAAGGAAAAAAAAAATTAAGTTTTTTTTATTTAGTCTATGTAAAAATTTTATACTACTACTTACTACTAAAAAACTTTCCCTTATCCGCACCCAACGGTGCATAGGGCACTGCATTGGTACACCAAGTGCAGTGTATCTTGATCATTTTACTACATGAAGGCAAGATGATCAGTCCTACGATTCAGTACCAGTCCAAGGTATCACACATGAAATATTAATATGAAAATATCATGTAAATATACACCGTGTCCCACGATGAGACCGCGAAACTCCGGAGGGTGATTGTTCATGGTATTCTGAGAAAAAAATTCTTATAAAAGTTTTTGATCCGGGCATTTTTAAATAATTAATTTAAAAAAAGTATTAATAAAAAGCGACTATGTAATACTGGCTTCTGTTTGAAATGCTAGCGGTGGCGGGGTGGCGGTGGGCGGGGAGGAGTGGGGGTCCGCTCTGGTCACCGAACGCCTTGCCTTGTGCGGACATTCAAAATTCGAATTTCATATCTGAAATTGGTGCAGGTCACGTGGTGTTAGCCAGTTCAAAAATGGACGGTATTACACGCGTGAATTTTTATTCATATTTTTAAGAAATTAGAATTGAGTTTTTTGAAAAACTTTATTAAGATTTTTTTTCTCAGAATATCATGAATAATCACCCTCTGGAGTTTCGCGGTCTCATCGTGGGAAACGGTGTATATTTCATGTTGACCTCCTACGGGAATCGAACCCGCGACTTCAAGCACGGTAGCCAAATGCGCTACCGTGTTGATAATACTAAATTAAAATTAATAAAAAAAATTATAGTACTAAATAAATATAATAATTTTTAAAAAAATATTTTTAAATATCGAACGTACACGCACGTATGATAAAATTACTATGTACTTTTTCAGAATTTTTGCTACCTATGCCTAAAATCACTAATACGGTCCTGAGGTTGTGCACATTTTTAATCATTCTATTCTATTTTATAAATGGCAAAGCACCCGATGTCGAGTGATACATAAACATATGGTAGGTATGAAAAACAAGTAGTCAACTCTATTTTTATACATTACTCGCCTACGTCACTGGTGCCCTGGTGCGTCATGTCGAATATCAAAGCAATTAACACAGAGATGGCGCCACAAGTGTTCGCAACACGCTCACCAAAGTTGGCAAACATTTGATATAGACCCAAGTTATCTACGTTATCGTTAGGACTGTACTTCACAGGATCATTTCTGTAGTACTTCCTCCCTCGTAACGCGTACACTCTACCAGAGTGACGTACCGCGATGAAGAGATGTGGCGCGGTTCCCTGAGCGTGAGGCAGGCCCTGGTCCGGCTCATATGAGTCGGCCCTTGGCCACTCGATGACCGTTCGCCAGACGACTTCGGTCGGATGGTTAGGGGGATCGTCGCTTTCTGAGCGGCCCTTTGAAATTTTATAATTACCATTAACGTACCTACATGCGCATAAAGTACGAAAAATACTCGTACTAGAGATGGGTCGTACTTGCAAAATCAGATACCAAGTCTTGCAAGTACGAGTATGGAGAAATACCAGGTTCAAAAACCAGGTTTTTAAAGTATTTAAGTAGGTATTTAGCTATTTAGAAGTATGGCGTAGAGATGGGTCGTACTTGCAAAATCAGATACCAAGTCTTGCAAGTACGAGTATGGAGAAATACCAGGTTCAAAAACCAGGTTTTTAAAGTATTTAAGTAGGTATTTAGCTATTTAGAAGTATGGCGTTTTACGTACGAAAAATACTCGTACTCGTACTTTATAAAATACTTGCAAGGCAACCTGGTAATTTCATACTCATACTTTATAAAATACTTGCAAGGAAACCTGGTATTTTGTACTCGAACTTCCATCTCTTGCAATTATCAAGTAGGTACGAGTATTATTTTCTATTTAGAAGTATGGCGTTTTACGGTTGCCGGTGCTTGGTCAACGAACTTTTGGATTATAATATTATGGGTATTGCTCGGTGATATTTCTTTATTTATATTTACTCCCACTTCTGGTGGGAGAGCATTCCAAGCTATAAGGCCCGCAACCGCAAAAGCGCGCTCCCCAAATTTTGTGCGCTGAATTAAAATACTGGTTAGCGAAAACAAAAATATTTATGTGAAAATCACAAAACATGTAAATAAATATTTCATGCTGACCCCCTACGGGAATCGATCCCGCGACCTCATGCACGGTAGCCAAATGCGCTAACCACTATGCTACGAGGCAGACAAAATATTTTTTTTTTATATAAGTATTAAATAATATTATGCAATGAAAACGTGTTAGACAAAATACAGAATAATTGACTACCTATTTATTTTATTTAAATTTTTTAATATAAATAAAGAAAAAAAATCACCGTGTAATACCCATAAAATATATAATCCAAACGTTCGTCAAGACCCAACCAGCACCGGCAACCGTAAAACGCCATACTATCTAAATAGAAAAATATACTACGTACTTTGATTACTTGCAAGAGATGGAAGTTTCGAGTACAAAATACCACAATATTGCCCCTTGCGAGTAATTTTATAAAGTATGAGAATGAAAATATCAGGTATGCCTTGCAAGTATGAATGATAAAGTATGAGTTACAATATATACACATTCTAACTTTTTTGCGCATCGCGCACAGATCCGTAAAACGCCATACAACTCACATAGCAACATAGTACAATACCAGTACCTATATTAAGCTTCGCGCAACGAGCGAGAAAAATACTTGTATTGCTTGCCGGCAGATGGCAGCACCTGGCGTTTTGCGCGAAAGCATGCAAAAATTACGCCGCGCTGCGAGCGAGTGATATTTACAGGTGCGCAGCAAAAAGTACGAAAAAATACTCATACTTATATAAAATACTTGCAACGTGAAACCTGGTCTATTCGGTGCCACAGTAAAAACCAGGTAAAGAAAACCTGGTCCAGTAAAATAACGTCCACATCTCTAGTAGCAGATGGGAACCGACTACTTGCAAAATCAGATACCAATCTTTGCAAGTAAGAGAATGGATAAAATACCAGTTCAAAAACCAGGTTTATTAAAGTATTTAAGTAGGTAATTTTAGCTATTTAAGAAGTAAGGGCGTTTTGCGGGTGCGCATGGCGCAAAAAAGTACGAAAAATACTCGTACTTGTATACTTTAATAAAATACTCATGCAAGGAAACCTGGTATTTTCATACTCATACTTTATAAAATACTTGCAAGGAAACCCTGGTAATTGTACTCGAACTTCCATCTCTTTGCAAGTATCAAGTAGAGTAGGTATTATTTTAGAAGTATTTAAAGTACGGGCCCCCTTGTACGAATTATACAGTATTATAATATAATGGGTACACAGCACGGTGACTAAATTATTTATATATTTGCGTGAATAAAATAAATGCTAAAATAGTATTTGCCGCGCTGCGACCGATTGAATTATCTTATACGGATACGCAGCAAAAATTTACCGAAAATACTCATTACTTTATGTAAAATTTGCCAACGTGAAATGAGGTCTTTTCGGCGCCAAGTAAAAACCAGCATAGAAATAACCTGGTTACATGCCTTTTAAATACTTTATCTCATACTTGCAACTCGTACTCAGTACTGCCAGAGAAACCGGGTCGAAAACCTGGTCCAGTAATCAGATACCAAGTCCTTGCAAGTACGAGTATGGAGAAATACCAGGTTCAAAAACCAGGTTTATTAAAGTATTTAAGTAGGTAATTAAGCTATTTAGAAGTATGCGTTTTACGGGTGCGCATGCGCAAAAAGTACGAAAAATACTCGTACTCGTACTTTAAAAAATACTTGCAAGGCAACCTGGTATTTTCATACTCATACTTTATAAAATAATAAGGCCCGCAACCGCAAAAGCGCGCTCCCCAAATTTTGTGCGCTGAATTAAAATACTGGTTTGCGAAAACAAAAATATTAATGATACAAATCACAAACATGTAAAACAAATATTTCATGCTGACCCCCTACGAATAAATATATCGAACGCCGCGACCGCGACCAGTGCATGCACGGTAGCCAAATGCGCTACCAACTATGCTACGAGGCAGACAAAATAAAAAAATGTAAGAGTATTAAATAATACAATTCACCAATGAAAACGTGTTAGACAAATACTATTTAATTGACTATTTATTATATTTGAATTTTTTTAATATAAATAAAGGAATAATCACCGTGCAATACCCATAATATTTTAATCCCAAAAGTTTCCGTTGACCAAGCACCGCCAACCGTAAAACGCAATAACTTCTAAATAGAAAACTAAAACTCGTACTTGATACTTGCAAGAGATGGACAGTTCTTATGATACAAAATAACAGATGTTTCCTTGCAAGTATTTTATAAAGTAAATTGAGTATTGGAAAATACCGGGTTGGCCTTGCCCGAGTATTTTAATAACAGTACGAGTACGAGTACTTTTTACGAAACATTTTATGCGCATACGCGCAACCCCGGTAAAACGCCATACCTTATCAAACACATAAGCTACATAAATACATACCGTACTCAATATATCAAGTATCGTACGTACAGTTATTGCACAAAGTAGTGTTACTGCGCCACGAGCGTGAAAAAATACTTGTATTGCTTGCCGCGCAGGATGGAAGCATGCGACAGGCGTTTTGCTGAGAATCTAGTGCACACTTACGCACGCCTGCGACGATCAGCAAAAACGTACGAAAAATACACATAACATATAAACAAAAATAACTTGCCAACGAAACCGTGGTATAAACGTTTGCCGAAAGAAAACACCAAGTTATCGAAAAAGCCTGGTACAGAAAATACGATTCACATCACTAGACCTACGTAATTAGCAATTAGAAGTAAGAAGCGTTTATATTAAGACGGTTGCGCATTAGCGCAGAAAAGTACGAAAAAACTCGTACTATTATAAAAGATACATAGCAATGAAACCATGTATTTTGTGTAGCTCGAACTTCCAACCACTTGCCATAAACCAAGTACGAGTATTGATTTTTCTAATATTATTTGTTATTTAGAAGTATAGGGCGATTTACGTTAGTGCATTCCACGCAACTAGAAAGGCCCGACAACACCGCCAAAGCGCGCACACTCCCAAAATTTTGTTGCTCAGAATAAAAATACAGGTAGATAGCGAAAGCAGAAAATATTAATGTGAAAAACCCAAAACAAGTAAACAAAAAATTCATGCAGACCCCCAATAAAGTGGGAAGTCGAACCCCTCTACTTATCAATCACGTATATCCAAATGCCCATCCAACGGACCAACAATGGCAACGATGCAGACAAAATTAAACAAATAAGTATAAGAAAAAAAAAATAATATAATTCAATGAAATTCAATGAAACCTAGGCATTGAAAACCTGGTCCAGTAAATACGTCACATCTCTAATACCTTACGTACCTTATCAACAAGTAAAAACAATGCTTTAAAGATGGGCATGTAAGACTTCGGATGATAATCGACGTGCTAGCATGATAAGATGTATGAAACTTGTGGAGGAAGCAGAGAGAAGAATGACCATGTTACAGATTGAAGTTGCCACAGTGGTCTATACTATACCCTCGAATCACCTACCCCTACGTGGTAAACTGCGTTGACGGATATTTAGGTAAGTTAAATTCAGCACTGAAAGCGAAAATAGAAAAAATCGATACCTGAAAAATAACGAAAAAACATGGTGTCCAAAAAACAACCGAAATAAAAGCATAATCTAATAGACGATAGAATAAGTAAGTAACAGTAAAATCAGTCTCTGAAGGCGCGACACCATTCTAAACAAAAAAATAATAAGTGGCTACCTAGCTAAAGAAAACGAACGGAAATGGTTAAAATCGTCTTCATAATTAAAAGGAAGATGGCGCTATAAAATAACTAATAAATCCATGAGTAAAATTTCAATATGTTTCTTTAATAAAAATTCAAAAATACTATTTTAAAAAATCTTTGTCCGGGGGACCTTCCAAGACCCTGATTTTTTAAATAGTTTAATTGTTAAAAGAGATAAATAAATAATTTAAAAAAACATAAGAACGATACAAGTGACACGCATCAGGACTAAAAAAAGTATTAGATGTGAAGTAAATATCTAGAACAGTTTGAAAAAATTACTGCACTAGATGAAAAAATCCAGGTGAGAAAATCGAGGAAATAACACTTTAAAATTGGTGCAAAAGGCGCCGCGAGTCCGTGATGGCTTATGCTCTTAAACGATAACGATAAAAAACAACTGGAATTATAAATACTGATAAAATTACCGCTAATAAATGCAAAATAATGACAGAATACTTGAAATTCGAGTTAACAGAGTGCTTTATTAACTGTTTTAAAAAATAACAATATCAAGATTAATTTTTTATTTTTTTAACGATGTCTATAAATTTTCTAGCGCGGTTTTAAATAATAAATATATGTAAATTTGGCGCACATGCGGTGTGATCGTCGACAGCGGATAGAGGGCGCTACCACAAAACGGTAATGAATTTAAACGCCTTCCACGGTAGACGAGTACCTTGTCATTAGCCAATAACAGCGTAATCACAAATCATTCGTATTTTCGTGTTTTTAAACAAAAAGATTAAAATAAAACTGACAACTATGTTTGCACGGCGGAGCCCATACTGCACCATGTTGTTACGGATCCGTTGTAGTTTGTAGAAATTATATATTTAATTTATTTAAGATACGTTTTCAAGGTTAGATTCATTCTATCGGTAAGAACTCTATTATTTCTATGGCTTGCCACCGTACCTTAATTACCGATACCATCTACCTTTTTTGATGTTACGGAAGTGAACCCCATGTCGTTTAGGATTTTTTTCTTCATAGAATTCCGTATATTATTGAATATTATAATAGAAAAATATGTAAGATTTCTCTTGAAAACCAGTTCTGAGTGGGGATAAATTTTTTTTAAAATGGGGTTTGTGGTTGTCGATGACATAGGAATATGATTTTTTAAAACGCTGGCCTCAGGTATCAGCCTTAAGTCTCATCAAATGATTTTCTAACTCCAAATACTATTACCATATAGTCGTCTATGTAAGGTTCAATACGCGTATGAGCAGATAATTCGAAAATACGCATTTTTTGTGATTTTCGTTGAACGAAACAAGCCGCATCGATTTGTTAATACCTAAATTAAAATTGACCAATAGACTTTAGCACTTGGTAGTGTCCAAGACCACGAAAAAACGCATCTTACACAGACATTACCGCGTATATCCCGATGGCAAACTTCATGTTACCCCTTGTTATACGAATTTGGAGGTTTTTTGTCTCCCCTGATCATTTTGACCAAATGTTCTTCGCGGTACTTAAACTTACACAGACATATTAATGCTATAGGCACGTGCCATTTTAGAACGGGTTTATTTGTTTTGAAGTTGAATCTGAATCTAAATAGAGTCACGAGAAGTTATGTAGTAGTTTTTACGCTGAGCTTGAAAAACCAATGGTCCCATAAAGTTTGTAATTATACCAAAAGGATAAAAACGCCACATGTTGGAAATAGAGAGTGACCATTTTAAAATGTGCGCAAAAAATAATCAGTAACATCAGCGGTAAAAAAATTTGATGATACTAGAACTTTTCGAATGTAGAATCACACATTTGGTACTAACTAATGAATTATCAAGAAGCTATGTTTTTACCCTAGATCTGTAATCTATCAAACCTGTTACCCAAATCACAAGCTTAATATACCCATCGATATGTATCGCAGTGCGACACGTATATTTAGGATGTTATCGTAGAATGAACCATTCGTCCGGTAACACTCCAGATGTCGGGTTTTCACACTTGTCCCGGCGTCCCAGAGCCGGTTTGGCATTTAGTCCCGGATTTAAAGCTAACCAGTGGGTTTTTAAATAAATGAGAATATGCCGAAAATAGTTAATTCTAGCGAAAAGTACATCATCATCAATCAATTATCATACCATAAGCCGCCCTATGTGGAAGCATAAATGGAATCTACCACACAAACTGCCGGGTTCCAGGCCAAGCTATCAGGCCGCCAGCCTCCCGTGCATCCTATGTCCTCCCGAGTCAGCACTTACCATGATTGGCCGTTTTACAAGGCACAGGTGGCTCGGCGTCCCGGGCCCGGCCACTGTCGTCACAATTCATCGGCAGTTTGTGTCAGACTGCGGGACGTGGACTTGACTTGTTAAATCAAACAAATAAAATTATTAACGGCTTAAATTTATTCGCATAAGCAAATTAAGGTTTACTCTTCATTCATCATCATCATCATACCCTATCCGCTCCGCCTATGTGAGCAAGATACCTTCCACAAACTGCCTCCGGTTTGCCAGTTCACCGACTGTATCTCCTTACAAGGTCAAGGTCACGGCACACGCGGTTCGACACCTAAAGCTCAAAACACGGTTTGTCTTGTACTTGGTCGCTTACATAATTAAATACGTACTAAAAGCTGCCATATGACTAATAGTCTAATAGTCTATATAATAGGGAGTATAAAAAAAAAAAATCATATAAAAAACAAAAAAAAAAAAAAAAAATATCTCCAAAAAAATATACTCAAATAGTTGAATATTGCCTTATAGTCAATTCACATTATTATAATAGCCGACAATAAAATAATTCTTCAAGTAGTAAAGTAAAAAAGTTTTGAAGCACCGTTTTATAAGAGATAACGAGAAAGTCTTTTGGTGCCTTTCGACATAATAAATATAACCATATAATAATTACAAACTATTAAAGGTCATAATGAATGTTGGAGACAAAAAAACTTTAATCACAAACAACTTTAGAATCTTTAGTCGACAACCGATCTAACAGTACGAAGTGTGCGCAAGAGAGAGGAGCGGAAGGTCGGAAGCATAATCGTGAGGACATTGAAAAGATTATAACGCGTATATATGCTTCGAAGAAATCATACCTAGACAACTAAAAATAACCTGCAGGATAAATAAAAGGTCCGAAGACATGATCGGTCCATAAATGAATTATATAATTGTATATACCAAACTCATAACTAGAACAAACGGGAAAAGATTGATAAACACAAGCTTATCAAGAAACACAATATAAAAAGAAAAAACCACTCATACATAATAAATATTAAAACCTTGAAACTCGTGAATACAAAATATACATCACAAATTTGGATATAAAAATAAAGATGTACAACCATTTATGGGTGTGTACAAATACTTGTACACAAAATCTGTACATTTAAATCCAAGACGTGGAGGTATGTATATATTTCATATTAATAAAAAAACCCAAACAGAGAAGAGAGTAGTAAATTTTATTACAAATTCAGGATAAAGGATATAATTCGAGCCGATTACAAGACTATAAGACCTCTAGTCGACGGCATGGTTAAAGGATCACATCATAAACATAAAGTGATCACTTAAACCCGGCCAAAGGACAGGTCAAAAGCCCAGTAAACGCTCGAAAAACCTAATCCTAAATTGAAAAAATCTACCACCATCACTGTAGTGATATAAAAATAAAACAAAAAAACAGCAGAACAAAATTATGTGTGCCCATATAAAGGCAGTCGAAATTAATAAGAAAATCCCAATCACTTCAATCCGCACCTAATTATACTCTTCCGAAAATAAATTAGCGATTATTTAAAACAAACAAAACAACAACATCAGGAATTAACAAGTGACTTAACAATATCGTTAAACAAAATGCAAAAACCAAACAAACTTATATAAACTATACTAGCCCAAAAAAAACGTACCACTAGGTTTGAAAGTAAATAGATTTTTAAGTGCCGAACAACCCGTCTCTCCATTATCCCCGAAGTGAAAAATAGGCAGTAGATGGAAATAGTCCCAAAAACCACTCTGTGCGCCAAGTAAAAACCCAGTATGAAAACCTGGACTCCAGTAAATACGTCTCATCTCTAACTCGTACTCGTACTAGAGATGGGTCGTACTTGCTTAATCAGATACCAAGTCTTGCAAGTACGAGTATGGAGAAATACCAGGTTCAAAAACCAGGTTTTTAAAGTATTTAAGTAGGTATTTAGCTATTTAGAAGTATGGCGGTTTTACGGGTGCGCATGCGCAAAAAGTACGAAAAATACTCGTACTCGTACTTTATAAAAATACTTGCAAGGCAACTGGTATTTTCATACTCTTACTTTATAAAATAATATGGCCCGCAACCGCAAAAGCGCGCTCCCCAAATTTTGTGCGCTGAATTAAAATACTGGTTTGCGAAAACAAAAATATTAATGTGAAAATCACAAACATGTAAACAAATATTTCATGCTGACCCCCTACGGGAATCGAACCGCGACCTCATGCACGGTAGCCAAATGCGCTACCAACTTATGCTACGAGGCAGACAAAAAAAAAAATAATGTAAAAGTATTAAATAATACAATATCAATGAAAACGTGTTAGACAAATACTATTAATTGACTATTTATTATTATTTGAAATTTTTTAATATAAATAAAGGAATATCACCGTGCAATACCCATAATATTTTAATCCAAAAGTTCGTTGACAAGCACCGGCAACCGTAAAACGCAATACTTATCTAAATAGAAATATAATACTCGTACTTGATACTTGCAAGAGATGGAAGTTCGAGTACAAAATACCAGGTTTCCTTGCAAGTATTTTATAAAGTATGAGTATGAAAATACCAGGTTGTCATACTTTATAAAATACTTGCAACGGAAACCTGGTATTTTCGGTGCCAAGTAAAAACCAGGTATGAAAACCTGGTCCAGTAAATACGTCTCATCTCTAGTCCTATCCTCTTTAGCTACCCCTTCGGTTTTAATGGCGTGACGGTTAGTTAAATTCAGTCTGAAAAATACTCGTACTTTATAAAATACTTGCAATATCGAAAAAACATGGTATTTTGTACTCGAACTAAATCTCTTGCAATTATCTAAGTACGAGTATTATTTTGTATGTAACAGTAAATTCAGCTATGAAAGCGACACCTTTTAAACAATATTGCATTAAGTGGCAAGCTAGATAAAGGCCCGCAACCGAAATGTTTAAATTCGCGCTCATATTAAATTTAGTGGCGCTAATATTTACTAATATGGTTAGCGAAAGCAAAAATTTCAGTAGGTGAAAATAAAATTCTTGTTCGGGACTTACAAGTCCTGTTTTTTTAAATATTTATTTGTTAAAGGATGGGAATCGAACCCGCGACCTCATGCAAGCCAAATGCGATACAGACACGCATCTGGTCGAGATCTAAAAGAAAAAAAAATGTTCTTGTATTAATGTTAAATTCAGGGAGAAATTCAATGAAACCAGGTATGAAAACCCGGTCCAGTAAATACGTCTCATCTCTAGTACCTACGTACCTAGCATCAAGTAAAACAAGTGCTTGAAAGTGGGCATGTAAGAAGTCGGAATAATCGACGTGCGTGCATAAGATGTATGAATGGAGGAAGCAAGAGAACTTGTTGCCAGGGGTAAAGAGTGTGTGGCACTGTGGCGTTCTATCCTCTCTGCCTACCCCTTCGGGGAAATGGCGTGAAATATAGTTAGTTTTTAAATTCATCTGAAAGCGAAAAATAGAAAATATCGACGCCCGAAAAATATCGATAAAAACATGTCAAAAATAACACAGAAATAAAAGCATTATCTAAATCGATAGATTTTGTATGTAACAGTAAATTCAGCTCTGAAAGCGACACCTTTCTAAACAATATTTATTAAGTGGCTACCTAGATAAGAAAACGAACGGAAATGTTTAAATTCGTCTTCATATTAAAAGGTAGATGGCGCTATAATTTACTAATATTTTCCATGAGTAAAATTTCAAGTAGGTTTATTTTATTAAAATTCTTGTTCGGGACTTACAAGTCCTGTTTTTAAAAATATTTTATTTGTTAAAGGAGATAAATAAATTAATTTTAAAAATAAGACGATACAGACACGCATCTGGTCGATATCTAGAAAGAGTGAAAAAATTCTTGCTCTAATGTTAAATTCCAGGGAAAAAATCGAGGAATACATTTATATGGGAAAGCGGCCGCGAGTCACGTGGTGGAGTATGCTCTTAAACGAGAACGATAAAAACTACTGGGATTTATTTATATGATAAATTACATTATAATGCTGAATGACTGATAACTTGTTATCGTGGGTAAAGAGTGCTTTATTTAACTGTTTTTAAAAATTACAATATCAATATTAATCAAAAGAGCTAAAATATAGTAATTTTTAAAATCTGCACGAAAAATAGTATTTGTAAACGCCCGCAAGACAAATTTTCTTCGAGGTCGGATAAAAAATTACAACAAAAAATAAAATTTAAATGGCGACAAATTTGGAGTACCTTGGATTCGTAATGAAGCGTATGACTGATCATCTTATCTTCAGGTAATAAATGATCAAGATACACTGCACTTGGGTGCACTGCGGTGCCCTATGCACCAATGGGTACGGATAAGAGAAAGTAGTAGTAATACATTTTTATATTTAAAAACTGTTAAATTTAAATTCAAAAAAATTCAATTTTGGCAAAATTTCCCGATTAGTGGAGATTTCTAAGTTTTTCTGCTAATACCTCATTTGTTTAAATTGATTCCATGTCTCAAGTTCAGTGCCATGGCGTTTATTTTCAATATTTTAATAAGAAAAATAAGAAAGATTCCACTAACCATGTGTTAATCAGTGGATTTCTTTAGATATAGGTCTTTGCATATAAAATCATCGTAAATAATTTAAAAAAGTAACAAAGAAAATCCAAAATTAAATTTTAGCTGTTGAGCTATGGATACAATACAAAGAATAGCAATACGTAAATATATTATACAGGGTGTAACAAAACTCGATGTACAAGCGGGAAACTGGTGAATCTACATCGTATTTGAAGACGATTGTGTAATGACTTTTTAATCTGAGCTTGAAAAATTTTTTTTTTTCTTATCACAAAAGTTTTCATGAGTATGGCAGATTAAGTAAAATTGCTCAAATTCTTATTAAAACGCGTTTTTTTTTTGTTTTCTTTATGGATAGTATTTATTTGAGTAAATACTTGATATTTGATAACAATTTGGCAAAAAATTCGAAAAAAAAAATCAACTTTTGTACTCAATTTTCTCGAAAAACAAGGGTCAAATAAAAAAAAAAAATTCTACAAAATCGACTCCAAATATTATGTAGATTCACTAGTTTTCTGCTTGTACATCAAGTTTTGTTACACCCTGTATACATAGGCAATGAGAAGTGAATATTCAAAAGTATCACCCATTTACTATTAGATTAAATAGATGCTTTCTGGTGACCCTGGTTTACAAACGATTTGTTAAATAGATAATGCTGATTATTTCCCTAGGTAAAGAATTAAAGATTCTGGGATTGCATGGTAATGATTGAATTTATGAATTACCTATTTATTTCGCGTTTTTAACTTTTCTTCAGTCCTTTTCGGCCATCCATAACTTTAGGTGATTTTTCACGAAAATAAGCTGATAATTATTGACTCTAAGCACGCATCATCATCATCATCATCGTACCATATCCGCTTCCTATGTGGAGCATATGGAATCCACAAATTGCCTCCAGGCCAAGCGATCGGCCGCCAGCTCCCGTGCATCCTCCCAAGTCAAGTCCACGTCCCGCAGCTCTGACGCAAACTGCCGACGAATTGTCAACGGTGGACGACGAGGACGCCGAGAACCTGATGCCTTGTAAAATAGGCAAGCATGGTTGAGGCTCTCGGGAGGCATACGTAGTATATGGCCCAACCAGCCGAAACGCCTCCGCCGGATGGCAGTAGATACCAGGGGTTGCTGTGTCCGTTGCCTCACCTCTGTGTTCCTTACAAATTCAAACCACCGCACACCTAAACAAGACACCTATTCTCAAAACTCAGAAGTCTGCTGTCTTGGGCCCTGGTTAGGTACCACGATTCGCTGCCATAGAGGAACAGGTGTGATGCAGGAGTTATAAAGGCGGCATTCTGTTTTAACCGAGTAAACATCCGATCTCCAGACAGCTTTCATACTGTTGAATACACACGCATCAAACACATTATTTTAGCCGTCATTAAATAATTCGTCAAGAGTAAAGTAAAAAAGTTTTGGAAGCACCGTTTTATAAGATAACGAGAAAGCTTTTTGTGACTTGCGACATAATAAGATAAACATATTATATTACTATCTATTATGGTCATAATGAATGTTGGAACTAAAATAACTTTAATAACAAATCAACTTTAGTCTTTAGTCGTCAACCGTCTATCAGTCTAGGCGGAAGGTCGGATGATATTCGTGAATTTGAATATATATTACCGCGATTTTTCTTCGAAGATATAATCCTGTCAAATTAAAATAACTGCAGGTTAATTAATGTCCGATGTCTGTGCGTCATAAATGTTTTTAATTGTTACAAAATATTATATTTGTACATAAGAAAATTGTACTGCTTTTTCAAGAAACACAAGGATTAAAGGTAATACCTATCTAAATATTTAATTTAATAATTGAACTCGATACAAAATATACATAACATTTTGATATAAATTAAAGATGTACAACATTTTGGGTGTGTTCAAATACTTGTACACAAATCTGGATTTTATCCCAAGACGGGAGTAGGTATATATTTCTTATTTTATATCCCTACAGAGATGAGATAGAATTTTTTCAAATTCAGGATAATGGATATTCGAGCGTTTACAAGACTTATGACCTGTCGTTGGCTGGGTTAAGTGATCACATAATAAACATAAAGTGATCACTTAACCCGGCCAATGACAGGTCATAAGCCCTGTAAACGCTCGAATATCCCTATTCCTGAATTTGAAAAAAATCTACCTCATCTCTGTAGGGATATAAAATAAAAAAATAAGATGTACATTTATTTTGATGCACTTATAATGGCAAGTCATAATTTTGAAAATAAAATCACTCACATCCGCACCTAATTTTCTCTTCCGTTATATATTTGATTTTTTAATTCAAACAATAAAACAGTTGAAAATGGTCTTTACAATTTCGTTAATCATAATGAAAAAACCAAACATACTTTTTAACTTAACTTGCACAAAAATTACGTCACATGATATTTTGTGCCAACAAACCGTCTCTCAATTTCCCCGAAGTGATAGGCAGAGAGGATAGAGTCCCATACCACTCTGTCCAGGCACACACAGGAAAAACCGAATCAATCTAAAATAAAAAGGTTAAGTGTTGTTCTAATAAATTTTATAAGCACTATACTGTCTAAATACGATTTGCAAATTAAAAAAAGTGTTCATTTTTACCCTACTTCCCTCGCCATCTGGAGTAGCCATTCCTTCTATTATGTCATGTAGCATAATGTGGTCGATCCATTGTCCCGTATACTTTATGATATTCATATCTTCTTCGTCTCTGTTGAGACTAAGTATCATTCTAATCCAAATGTTTTTTCCAGGTTCCATATTAGGATGGAGTGCTTGAACGTGACGGGGGGCGCTACTGGAGGAGCGTTCGGTCCTCTGCTCAGCAGTGCCCTGGGGACCCTCATGGCCGCCAGCTGCCTGCTGGTGGACCCCGGCCAGTGGCCTCCCGACAGGGCGGAGCACCTCATCAACAATGGTGAGTTTAGAAGAAGTGCTCAGTAACTTGGAATCCAAAATATCTAATAAATATTAAGGCTTCGGAAACTTAGGATAGTCGTGGATCAGGCCAGATGACGTAAAATAACAAAGGATCTAGGCCTGAATGAAGAATTATAAGAATTGATGTCTTAACCCTGACCCTCATCAGAAGCTAGAGTCTTGGGCCAACTAATTTACATGGATTCATCCCAATAGATCAGTACAAGTCGCAGTGAAGTCACGAGCTTAGCCCTGTACCCCACCATAAACTATGAATAAGACTTATAGGCTAATTATCTAATAACGTAAAAGGAATAAGAACTGATTTCAGAACATCTATCGATTGAAGGGTTAATAACTGCGCCAGGTATCTTGGACAAAAAATAATAAGATAAGGATTTTCAGACGTGCAAGAATTTGACTTCATAGTCATAGGAGCTGGATCAGCTGGTTCCGCAGTAGCCAGCAGACTATCTGAAGTCCCGCAATGGAAGGTACTACTTCTGGAGGCTGGAGGAGATCCCCCAGCAGAAAGCCACGTAAGTTATCTTCAAGTAAAAACAAAAATGATCAAATTAAAGTTTCTCCTAAACTCCTAGTAATGTTTTTTTTCTAGATACCACTCTTATTCTTTTCGATTTTAAAGTCTGACATTGATTGGCAATACGAGACTGAGAAGAGTTCAAAAGCTTGCTTGGGTATGCAGAACCAAAGATGCTCCTGGCCAAGAGGAAAAGCTCTTGGAGGTTCCAGCGCAGTCAATGCTATGGTATACATAAGAGGAAACAGAAAGGATTATGACGACTGGAAAAATAATGGTAGCGACGGCTGGGGATACGAAGATGTATTGAAATACTTCAAGAAAAGTGAATACATCGATGATGAGCGTATAACAAGTATGAAAAATTATAAAAAATACCACGGGACCGAAGGATTGTTGAATGTAGGAATTTACAAAGATGCTTCACCTCTGGGAAAGTTGATTCTTAATGGACTTGCTGAATTAGGACACGAGATAAAGCCAGATCTCAATGCAGATTCACCATTGGGTTTTACAAGCGTTCAGGCAACAATAAAAAATGGAGTAAGACATTCGAGTGCGGCAGCATATCTTCAGCCAGCCAAAGAAAGGAGCAATCTATATGTAGTAAGAAATGCGCACGTAACCAAAATTACAATTGACGAAAATACAAAGCGGGCAACTGGAGTCAATTTTAAAATAAATGGAAAAGATATCCATGCTAAAACTACAAAAGAAGTCATTGTTTCTGGTGGGGCTATCAATTCTCCGCAAATTCTGATGCTCTCAGGTATAGGACCAAAAAAACATTTAGAAGAAATAGGTATAGACGTAATAGCAGATTTACCAGTGGGAAAAAATTTACAGGACCATGTCATGACTCCTGTGTTTTACAAAGCAATAAGAGAAAATCAAACAGCCTTTGACTACTCAAATGAAGTAATTAGGTATATAACAGAGCGAAGAGGATTATTGAATTCAATTGGTTCTATGGATACAACTGGATTTATAAATTCACGAAAAAACTCTCCGTACCCTGATATTCAATATCATTTCCACAGTATGCCAGCTAACACCCCTGATCCTACGAACTTCCCTAGAAATAATGGATACGACGATGAATTTGTAGGAATTTACGAAAAATTAAATGTGGACGCAGACTTTATACACGCATTTGTAATAAATCTTAAACCAAAATCAAAAGGCGAAATCCGACTAAAAAACAAGGATCCATTTGAAAAACCGTTGATCTACGCTAATTATTTCGAAAATGACGAAGACGTAGAAACTCTGTTGAGAGGAATTCGCGAAGCTGAAAAATTGAAAGATACAGCTAGCTTTAAGAATCTTGGATTTAAGCTTGCAGATGTTGAGTACACCCCATGTAAGAAATTCGCATTCAGCAGCGACGAATATTGGAAGTGTATGATTCGCTACACGGCTTCGACCCTTTATCACCCTACCAGTTCAGTTAAAATGGGACCATCTTCAGACCCTGATGCTGTGGTTACTCCAAGACTAAGAGTTAAGGGTGTTGAAGGCATCAGGGTCGCTGATGCTAGTATCATGCCTGATATTATCAGCGGAAACACCAACGCACCGAGTATAATGATAGGGGAAAAGGCAGCAGATATGATTAAAGAAGACTGGTTAAGGCACAACGAATTATAAAAAGATGTAAGGTAACCATAACTAAGAAAACTTTACATACATTCTTATATTTAAAAATATACTAATACAACGCCTTCATTTTTGCTTTTCTTAATTTTCCTAGAATTTTCATTCATTATACCATATCCGCTCCCTATGTAGAGCATATGGATTCCACAAACTGCCTCCAGGCCAAGCTAACGGCCGCCAGCTCCGTGCATCCTCCCAAGTAAAGTCCACGACCCGCAGCTCTGACGCAAACTGCCCACGAATTGTCAACAGTGGACGATCAGGACGCCGAGAACCTGATGCCTTGTAAAATAGGCAAGCATGGTTTAGGCTCTCGAAGACACCTATTCTCAAAACTCAGAAGTCTGCTATTTTGAGCTCTGGTAAGGTGCCATGATTCGCAGCCATATAGAAGAACAGGTGTGATGCAGGCGTTATAAAGGCGGCATTTTTTTTTTACCGAGTAAACATCCGATCTCCAGACAGCTTTCATACTGTTGAATGCGGCATGAATGAATAAAAACGATTAATAATTAAAGAGTACATTTAATTTTAAGGAATTTAGTACACAGTTTTTTTTAAATTATCTTACTTTTCTGTGAAAAAACTCGAATAAAAATTTATTAGGATATGATGTTTATCTTAGTAAATAATATAGTGAGAATTTATATTAAGAAACCTGATTAATATTATTGCTATGTTAAGTGACAATTTAAGAAGTGTCAAAGCCATAATATACACTCCAATAATAAATAAATTGAAAGCAGTTAAGATTAAGTTTAGAAACCATTTATAAACACAGAACTCCAGTGAACTATGTATGTTAGGACATTTGACACTTTCTCTGAATCGAATTTAACAATCCATAAACCGGATATATTGACAACTATTTTGAATATTGAAGTGAACGCGTTGCGTCACTCTAGGGTGGAATACCACCAAGTCACAACAGTTGCTCAATCACAGATAACTATCGACGTAGTTAAAACCGTGCTAGCCCTAACGATTTGATCGATCACAGTGACATTCGTTCGATACCGTGGTATCGATAGCCGAGCATAGCCGATCTGAGCCGAGCGGGGCCGATGCACGCTATAACGCGGCCTTACGTCAAACGTCAAATCATCGCGCTTGTCGGATTTTTTATTATGTCGACTGCTTTTCTCAATATTTGGCTTGCCGAAAACCGGCTAGATTATAATAAAGATTGAATGAAGATTTGTGCGAATAAGATATATCTCGGGAAATGGCTCGCGACTAGTATGCGCTCGTTTAATAATCCCGATCGATATAACTTTTAACGCGTGTTCCATTGTGATCGCGAAAACGTTAAACATCCATGGGTAAGAAATCGTTATCACGTCGCTTATTACCGAGTCGGTACTGATCTGTGATCGAGCAACTGGTGGCGTGTTATCGACTATCAAACAGGTAAAGTCAATAATAAATTATGTATAATCCAAATAAAAACAGAAATAAGATATACCGCTACTTAAATATATTGGCTAAATTTGCAGTTCATAATGGAGTTCTGGTACCAACCCTTATGTATGGAAGCGAAGTATGGAGTTGGATGAAAGTAGATTGAATGCAGTTGAAATGCGATCTCTCAGGCGAATGTGTGGTAAGACTATGTATGCTAGGTGTACAAATGTCGAAATTAGAGCAGAATGCAAGGCTGAGATAAGCATTATCGACAAAATTAAGAAAGGTCTTTTACGATGGTTCGGTCACGTAGAGCGAATGGGTGATGAAAGAACGGCTAAAAAAATATATGATGCGACTGTGCCTGGATGTAGAAGTCGAGGAAGGCCGAGAAAGACATGGCATGATCAAGTAAAACAAGTGTGTGAAAGTGGGCATGTAAGAAGTCGGAATAATCGATGTTAGTGCATGAGAAGATGTATGCATGTGGAGGAAGCAAGAGAAGTATGCCAGGACAGAGTGGTGTGGCGTTTTATCCTCTCTGCCTACCCCTTCGGTGAAATGGCGTGATGGTTAGTTGTGAGTTTAATTTTTTTTTTTTTTTAAATAAGACGTCTCATCATAAGTCCATTTTTTACCTTGTCCACGGTGCTGAAATAGCTGTTTCGCAGAAGACTTAAATAATTTTGCTAGATAGTACCATACCTGAAACAAAACAAAAAAATGTAATTAGCACACACTTTAATTTCCTGCCTTCACAATGCAGTGCCCTATGCACCATTAGGTGTGGATAAGAGAAAATAGTTGTCGCAGTAATTGTAAAATAATGTAACATAAGTTTGTGTTCAAAATAACAGAAAAATGGCAAAGCTGCGAATATTGTTAAAGCAGATAATAACTTTTTAAAATATCGTAATGTTTTATAATTCATTCGGCAGATGTCTCTAGCGTAGTCCAATGAATCAGAAAAAACAATACATAATGTTATTGAGGATGAGCTGCCACATGACCGCCGCTGTTTTCCACACAGTCGTAGTTCCTGATTTAATTATTTTATATGCAATTATTTTTTCAATATAATAGGTACATGGTGTACAAGCGGGAAACCAGTGAGTCTACATAATATTTTTGAGTCGATTTTGTAGAATTTTTTTATTTTATTTGACGAAATTTTTTATATCATGTCACACCCCGGCAAATAAAAGAGAGACAACTCAAAATTTAGAAAAATAGAGGTTATGTACTTTTTTGGTGGGGTTTTTTACCATCCGCACGAAATCACTTAAACAGAACTAAAAAAGCTCTTAAACCTTTGTGACAGATGTCGTAGAAATTACAACCAAAAAAATTGTGAAAAAATTAAGAAACAAACAAGTCAGTGTTTTTAGCCATTTTCCAAAAAAATGTGTTTTTAGAGTTGACTCTCTTTTGTTCCCGGGGTGCGATGTATTCAGTCAAATTAATACTATCCATAAATAAAGCATAATAAAAAACAGCATTTTAATACGAATTTGCAATTGTACTTAATCTGCTGTACTAATCTAAGCTTTTATGAGAAAAAAATAACATTTCAGACTCATATGACTCATTCGACAAAAATTATGTAGATTCACCAGTTGTATTACGATTTTTGTTACTCCATGTCTTTGTTAGGAGATTGTTCAATTATGACGATACAAACACGCTTCTAGTGTACCTACCTGTTTAAAACGTGTGAAAAATCATTGTTTTAGTGCTAAATTCCAGGGATAAAATCGAAGACTACGATTGTACGGAGAAGCGGTCGCGATTCACGTGATGTCATCAGGAATACCATTATTTCACAACACTTTAGTAAAGTTGACACCTCGTGGTTGACTTTCACAAGAAACCATTTATATTACAGGAATTTCTCACCTGAAATTACTGTCAATCATAATATTTAATAATATAGAATAACCGGAATCCGGATAAATTTTCCTGATGACGACATTTATAAATACCTAATTTTCTACCTAAAATTACGTCACTAAAAAAACAAGCTAGAAATATTCGCTCTCTGTCTTAAGTCCGCTATATACGGGACAGTTTTCTGCGCAGTTTTCTATGCAGTCTGAAAACGGTCCCGTATATACAACGAAAACTGTTTAAAAAACTGCGTGCTTATGTCAGATTTAAGCTGACATGACAGTTAACGTTTTTTATGTAAACGTTTACGTAGACATTGGTTTATTGTATGCTTTTAAATACGTAAAAAACCAATAACATATTTACATAATTAGCTAAATATACAATTTCCTGAGAGCAAACATACGATAGTAACTTACAATCGCGTTTCAAAAATACACATATTTAGCGTGTCTTTTGACAGAAGTTTGACAGACTGCACAGTTTTCTGAACAAGAAACTGTGTAGTTTTCTGAACAAGAAACTGTCCCGTATACAGCGGGCATTAAGCGCACTTTATAAGGGACAGAAAAATGTGCAGTAGTTTCTTGTTCAGAAAACTGTAGTCTCTCAAAAGACACGCTAAATATGTTATTTTTTTTAAGCGCTATCCTAAGTAATTATCATATGTATAATACACTCAGAAAATTGTTAATATAGGTAATAATGTAAATATACTATTTGTTTTTTACGTTTTTAAAAGCATTCAATAATCAATATCTACACGATTATATAAAAAATATTGACTGTCATGTCAGCCGAACGTAACCATGACACGACGAGGCGGACAATCATCATAATCATCATACCATATCCGCTTCCTATGTAGAGCATATGAATTCCACAAACTGCCTCCAAGCCAAGCTATCGGCCGCCAGTTCCCGCGCATCCTCCCAGGTCAGGTCCACGTCCCGCAGCTCTGACGCAAACTGCCGACGGATTGTCAACAGCGGACATCCAGGACGCCGAGAACCTGATGGCTTGTAAAATACGCCAGCCGAAACGCCTACGCCGGATGATAGTAGATACCAAGGGTTGGTGCGTCCGTTGCCTCACTTCTGTGACTCAACCATTACACGAAGAGGCGGACAAAAAATAATAATCATCATCATTATTCCATTTCGGTCCCTAAAATGTGGAGTATATGGATTGCACATACTGCTTCCAAGCTAAAAGATCGGCTGTCAGTCCCCAATAAATGAAATAAAATACACTGGATAATACTGTCATAAAAATAGTTCCTAATCTAAATGTAATGAAAATAATATTTATGTTAGATGTTAGATCTTACTTCATAAATAAAACTTGACATGGTAAAATAAAATTCAGATGGATGCATAGGTGACTAGCACCAAGTAAAAAGATTCAAATCAAACAAAAGAAAAAACAAAGAAAGCTTGGAGATAATTCAGACCTTTTACATCGTGCCTTGGATCAGTTTACAGTGTTTTTTGAAAAGGGTAAAACGCAAATAAAGGTAGTAACTATAAAATTTTATAGATGATTTGAATGTTTTTATGCGTGGTTCTGATTTTACTATCTAAATTGATGAATTCACTTTCACCGCTTAGCGTAATCCCTCGTGACAGAATGCCACAGTATAGTCTTACAAACTTATGTAAAGAATTATGGAGGGAGTTCAACAATCAACAGTGTTGCCTGTCTAAAAAAAGTGTCCCAATTATCGAGAGTTTTATGAATTCTTGGTGTTTAGATACAGAAAATACGTATAGTTTAGAACATCAATTAGACAATCGACCCGAAGTTTTTAAAGTTTAAATAGCGTTTTCACAAGGAAAAAAGAGTGCGAAGGGTTAAAAAAAATTTGGGCGGGAACATGAAAATTACAAACATTTTCTAGTTGTTTGTTATATGTACATAAAACATTATTCAGATCAAGAGTGGAGTTATAAATTAGAATCTTCGGATTAGAATTCCTAACTCCAAGGCAGGTTCTCGGCGTCCTGGTGGTCCACTGTTGACAATTCGTCGGCAGTTTGCGTCAGGGCTGCGGGACGTGGACTTGACATGGGAGGATGCACGGGAGCTGGCGGCCGATCGCTTGGCCTCGAGGCAGTTTGTGGATTCCATATGCTCCACATAGGGAGCGGATATGGTGTGATGATGATGAACTCCAAAGCTCACTCCACTACATATCCCTAGTTTCTGCGACAGTCATTTAAGACAATTTGAAAATAGCTTCGAAATACTAAATGGTCAAATTACCATTGGTCATGTAGAGCGAATGGATGATGAAAGGACGGCTAAAAAAATATATGATGCGACTGTGCTTGGATGTAGAAATCGAGGAAGGCCGAGAAGACATGGCATGATCAAGTAAAACAAGTACTTGAAAGTGGGCATGTAAGAAGTCGGAATAATCGACGTACGTGCATGAGAACATGTATGAATGTGGAGGAAGCAAGAGGAGTGTGCCAGGACAGAGTGGTGTGGCATTCTATCCTCTCTGCCTATCCCTTCGGGGAAATGGCGTGATGGTTAGTTAGTTAGTTAGCAAATACAGCCTGTAATTAATGGGAAACTATCCTGGACGAAATAAATAATTTTACATAAAATAAATTTTAATGCATTAAAAAGTGAAAACAAAACCTTCGCTGCACCTGACGATTCAAAATGGCGTTGTTAGGTCCGTTCTACCGCTAAATTAGTACATCTATATCATGCTCTTTTATCGATACAGTTAGCAATCGATATGCTAGGAACGTGCATTCCTCCAATATTGAGTAAGACAAGACTGATCCGTCTAGCCAAGCGTGTATCATATTATCAGTGTGTACGGTGCATACCAGTTTCAGTTTCGATCGAGAACTCCACCGTTCCTTTTGCGGCGTTTGAATTTTGAAAAAATGATTAAATAAGTACTTAACGGATGCGAATAAGCGGGGTTGAATGCATCAAATACATTTTTTTTGCTGTTATTTTGTTGTGAGTGTGTCGTTTTGATGTACAGCGTTTTTACAAATAACTTTTGATGTATAAAAACATCGTACAGTGTGGATTCTGAATAATTTATTATAAGCGTGAAAAGTGAAAACAGTATTGTGTCGTAAGTTCCTATAATCTCTGAGAGCCAATCAAGTCAAGGAACTCGTTTATAAGGTAAACAGATAATATAATAGTTCAAATTGACTGCTTACTATGTTTTTTGGGTTATTTTACCGTTTAGTATACACAGAACAGATGTTTTAGAGCGGATTGCAGTGTTTAAAATCGTGGTTGATGTTATTGAATATATTAATACAGTAATTACATATCTTTTCAATAATTTATAATATTGTACATATCTTCTCTGAGACAGGTGCGCAAAACGCCACCTAGTAGAGAAGATATCAATAACAAATTAGTTTTTCACACACCATCTGTAATGAAATAAGATATGTAATGTTAGGGACCATAATAAACAAAAAAATAAACAAATAATATTTATTAAATTTTATAGTTCTTTAAATGGCGTCCCATAGCCAAGGGCCCGTTTTAGAATCCTCAGTTTTAAAATAACGATTTAACAATAAAACACAAAATTTCACAGTAGTTATCCCTACTGGATTTGAGAATTGAATTAGTTATTTTTTTGAGAACAATAAAGCAACTTATTATAAGCTCAAGGGACAATGATACATACCTACTTTATTTGCATTAAAGTTTAAAATAAAATGACCATTATTGATGTCTCCACAAAAACAAAGAAGCCCTGGAAGTGAATATGGATAGCAAGGCGTCTACAGCGCATATGACAGCCTACCTGTCATAAGCTTTGTTAACCTCTAGATAAGTTTAAACCCAGATTTTATTGTCTACAAAGATTTGGACACGATCAAACTAGTATTTGAAAACAAAAAGTTTTGCTACTGCATGTATCAATGTCATCTTTCCTATGTCTTTTTTAAAAGTTTTAGGTTAATGACATTCTTTATAATTGAACGTACACGCATTTTAAGTGTGTAACTGTCGGCCCGTGGTATAATGGCTTTCATAATAAGGTACAGAAACAAATGATGGGCTTGAAGCTAAAAATATCTTTGAATGCAGAACAATTAAACGAAAAATCACAAGAACATCGGTGCAATCCGTTTTGTAAATCGGATAATTTATAACAGAGATACAACCATTTTAAGTTTTATTTTTTGTAAAGGTTTTGTGGGGGTTTAGTAATCAGTTAATTTAAGAAGGCAAGGTGATTATCCCATTAGGCAGTTTGTGGAATCCATATGCTCCAGAATAATCCCGTATCCTGCATTGTGTATTGTGCGACCATAACAATATTGTGACGACTCAAGGACTCAAAATAATGAACAACTACTATATGTAAATACAATATAACTTTTTTTTAAAGTAGTAAAGTGTATTACATATTTGTTAAAATCAATCCTTTCAAACGTTTATTCGCATGCCTTCTCTACACAATATTTAGTTTTAAATTCTTATTAGAAAAGTTCATTTACATATTGAATCTATACACATTTAACTATTTTTAAACATTCAAATTTTGTAAAAGGGGGTAGAATCTATCGTCCATGCGCTCAGTAGCTGCAAGACAAGAATCTCCCTACAAAGTTATATCCGTTTACACATAATCCATCATTATAATCTAAGTATGTATTGACTTTAAAATATTTTTTATATCATGTATTAAAATCTGTTTAAACTGTAGGAGGCTAGAAAAAATCCCAATCGTCCATGCGCTTGGTAGCTGCAAGGTGTTGTGATCTAGTCTCTTTATTGTACAGCGCTCTTGAGGCGATTTCTCGCAAAAATAGCGCTTAATAAATCATCCATAAATAAATAAATAGGGAGCGGATATGGTGTGATAATGATGATGAAAGATTTTGTATGATAGAAAAAAAACTATAAACGTTTGTATCTCGCTTATTATTTATTCAATTTACGAACGGATTGCACTGATGGTTTTGGGATTCTTCGCTTCATTTTTCTGCATTCACGGATATTTGGTCGAGTGGTTACAGTGACAGGCGAAAGGACGGGGCTGGACCTGAGTTCGAGGTCCGGCAAGCAGCTAACAACCCGTATTATGAACGTATAGAGTAAATAGTAAACAGTGAATGCCGAACCATTCACTTGTATTGTTGTCTTGTCCAATATCAAACAAAATTAAATAAATCATAGGAATAACAACTTATGGCTTTGAGGCAAACAAGCCTATGTTAAAAAGTTGTTAATAATATCGTAGAGGTTAATTTTAAAAAAATCACGTTTAAAATGCTTTCCTAAGTTCGGGGTCTCCCAGTGAGGAGGATCAATGAGATGAAATATGTAAATAAATCAAATTAATGTAGTAAGTAATCTGATAATATTTGCAAATATTATTTCAATGTGTGAGTAAATAATTAACTAACTAACTAACTAACCATCACGCCATTCCCCGAAGGGGTAGTCAGAGAGGTCAGAACGTCACACCACTCTGTCCTGACATACTTCTCTTGCTTCCTCCACATTCATACATCTTCTCACGCACGCTCGTCGATTATTATTTTTATTTTTATATTTACCATAATTTTTTTGTAAATTTTAATTTGATTAATTTATCTTATTTGATTTTGTTTTGTTTTTTTTTTAACGTATGCTGCATCAAAAATAATGCGAAATAAACGAATATTATTATTATTATTGACTTTTCACATGCCCACTTGATCATGTCTTTCTCGGCCTTCCTCGACTTCTACAACCAGACGTTTAGCTGCATTAAAAAAATACGCAACATGCATTAATTTAAGACGCATTTTAATGTGGCGAAAGCGGACTTGTACCAGTTTGGTTATCATGCGACGGCAATGTGTTTTGGTGCGGAGTTGGAACACTTTCATTTTCACGCGACAGAGCGTAACGAGTAACGACCACCAGAGTAGCTAGTGGTCAGTGAGATTAGAGTCACGGCCAACGAAACGTCTTTTCCGGTTGACAGACCAATTTCCCGACCGGGCGTGACGTCATACTCGGAAAATTTAACGGATTTTTAAAAATTTAGATAAAAACGATCAAGGTCAGAGCATGACAGATTGGGATGGATCTTGATATAGAATCTAGACGCTAGTGTCTATACTGTGACAAATAGCACACCTAAAAATGTTTACTACTTAAAAAATATAAAATTATTTATATTTAAATTACTACTTTTTTCCCTTATTCGCATCTAATTTAGAATTCGGAAGTGTTATTTGGTCGCCGCACTATATAACATATGAAAATGTCATTGAATCTATACAGAAAAGGTTTCTTCGCAATCTAACATTGAAATTCAATCTTGGCCAAACCCTACAATTTTATGATCAGCGCCTTTTATACTTCGGTGTTGACAAGTTGGAAGTTCGGAGAAAAATTGCGGATTTAATGTTTCTTCATAATATAATACATGGCAAAGTTGATTCTATATTCTGCTTGGAAAATATAATATATTCCAAGCATATATAATATAAAATATATAATATTCCAAGTCGGCGGTTGAGATCACATAAAACATTTTTTGTCCCAACATGTAACAATAACATGGCGCACTTTAATTCCTTATCTCGCATGTTAAGACTGTACAATGATATAGAAAAACATTTAAATATTGATGTATTTAATGATAGGAACTTGAAATATTTTTATAACCTCTGATTGAACATATTTATGCAAAGTACTTAAAGATTTTTTTAACCTGTAAATTGTATACGAGTATTATAATGCTGTGTAATTCTGTAATTGATGCGCAATAAAACCATGTATGTAATTATTTTGATAATATGTAAAATGATAGATATTGTCATATTGTAGAGTTACCTGTAATTAAATAAATAAATAATGGTGCTATACCTTGAACATTTAAGACTATTAGAAACAATGTTAAAGGTCCCCGTTTTCACTAAGGCTCATTCTCGCCTTAAACAAATTTGAATAAGAATGCATGGTGGAATTTGATAATAAGTGGTGTTATGAAATTAACCCCAGGAAGCGTATATTTTTAGAAAATTTATATGGAAACGCCTTGCATAGTAAATTCTTGTTCGAAGTGAAAATCACATTTAAATCTCAGTTTAGACAACAAGCAGCGAAATAACCAGATCAAATGTCAAAAAACTGGCGTAAAAATGTCCGAAATTGTATAAGAATTCATCAAATGTTCTGCTGGGATTTGCCATAGAGAATTCAATGGCATGCCAGCCATTGGCTGCTTACCCTTGAGCGGTTTTTGCACCAAACAAACCAGTCTATATCCAATAAGGTTGGACGTGCCATTTCTCTCATTACACAAAACCAGACATCGCAGTCACTTTCACTCCAGCCCAGCCTGGTGCACGCTGATAGTCAAATCATGACAGGCAAGAAATAAACAAATAATTAAACAAATTGTTAATATTGTTTGATGAGTTCATTAAAATCATCACCTACTTGTTACTTACAATGGGCTTGTGAATCAAAATTTTCTGTGTCAGAAAAATAAAGCAAAGAATCCCAAAACTGTCAGTGCAATCCGTTCGTTAATCGGTTAATTAATAAGCGAAAGCGAATCAAAATATATTTGATAATTTTTTCCAAACTTTACGGTTGCCATTTTGGAATCACCAACAATTCAAACGATGGCTTTGGTGGCAGCCTTAACAGAGACAAGAAGTTGGAAAGGGAATATGGACGTTTCTAGACGTTTCAGGGCTTATGACTTGTCATTGGCTGAGTTAACTGGCCACTTGATGAATTATAGCATTCACCAGTTGCTCGATCACAGATCAGTACCGACTCGGTAATAAGCAACGTGATAACGATTTCTTACCCATGGATGTTTAACGTTTTCGCGATCACAATGGAACACGCGTTTAAAAGTTATCGATCGGGATTATTAAACGAGCGCATACTAGTCGCGAGCCATTTTCCCCGAGATATATCTTATATTCGCACAAATCTTCATTCAATCTTTATTATAATTTAGCCGGTTTTCGGCAAGCCAATATTGAGAAAAAGCAGTCGAAATAATAAAAAATCCGACAAGCGCGATGATTTGACGTTTGACAAAAGGCCGCGATATATAGCGTAATTCCGCTCGGCTCGGCGTCATGATCGCTCAGCGATCGCGGTATTAAACGGTATGTCATTGTGATCGCTCTAAAATCTTTAGCGTTAGCACGTGAATAGCACGCTTTTAACTACTCGATAGTTCTCTGTGCTTGAGCTACAGGAGGATTCAGCCATAATGGCGTTTAAAATCTTCCTGTTCACCTCAAGGAAATCTTAAACCATATCGTACACAAAGTTGTATTTGTTTGTTTTATATCTACTCGCAGGAATTAGTCGTCTCCAAACTTTTGCAATCGTATAACCTCAGATGTTTTATTGGTCACGGACGTCACTGAAGAATGTTTGTCTTTTTGTCTTGTGAGCTGTGGTGTGTACATCACATCTTCCGAAAGGTTATTGTTTTAAAATTGTCTTATGGACACAACGTCGAGTAGGTAGTTGTCTCCTTCTAAACGTGTGATTATTAATGTAAAACTGTATTGAGTTTTTTAAGTATTTTTTATACATGAAAAATTTACTTTTCTAAAAAATCTATGAAACACCTCAACAGGGCACGTCCCGTGCTGAGGAAATCATTTAACAATACCTTGTGTATCGTGGGTAGTAAAATATTTATAATAATGTGGTAAATAATGTCCATTATTTTGGTGGGGTCCCCATCTCAAAGACACTTCTCTTGTAGGCTCAAACATATATTTACATTCATTTGTGCCGATCACAATAAACATACGTTCATATGCATCAAGTCACGGTCGCGTGACCAAGCACCTATTAGATGAAGAGGACCTACTTTGCCAAATGTTTTCGTTTTAATGCTCTCTCAAATTGATTTAAAGCAAAATAAATGGCATGAATAAATTTGTGCACAAACAATTAAAAACTCAATATAAAACTAAATAATTTTACTTTACATATCAGTTTTTGGCGTATATTCCATATTTTTAAAAGCGGTAATTATACACATTATATCGATAACTTATAATGTCGCTGAAACGTAAATATGTTCAATTTTGACATTCAATACTTAGGTGATGCCCAGCATCATGTTAAAATGTTGCAATCATATATACAGAAAGTGGGGTAATAATCCCGATCGATAACTTTTAAAAACGTATGGTACCATTGTGAACGCGAAAACGTTAGAACATCCCCATGGTGAAAGAATCGATAACCACGTGGTCGCTTATTATCACGTCCGATAGTCATCAGTGCTTGAGATAAGCTGGGCTCCATTTTCATAAAGCCACTTTTTCGCACATCATAAAATGTATTATTTGTAAATTCGTTCCTCTAATAATTATCCATATAGGTAGTGGATACAATAATAAATTCTGGGAATCAGATATGATTGTAGACCTTTATGCCTTTGACCAAATGCAGTGTTTCGTTTTCATTTTAGGTGTCACATAAAACTGACATCCTTTTATATCTTGTGTTGTAGATGGTATTTTTTATGTTTTTTTTTATATGTGAACGATTAGCCCCTTAGCATATAGTTGCCTACAGTACTGATAACGCCCACGATCGTTCAACGTTAGGACGTTCATGATCGCATTAACGAAACGGAGTTACTAAACGTTTAAATAAGATTGGGCACGGAAGAATCATGAATGGCTACTAAAATACATAGAACGAATAAGGTTTAAATGTAATGAGTAAATCCACTGACACCCGGAAGTGAAATTTTACAAATAACATTTCGTTATAGACAGCGACTATATTAAAAATTAGTTGAAGTCGGAATAAATATCTCAAATAATTACAACCCAAAAATAAATAAAACAAGTTGATAAATTGCATTAAATTTCAAACTTCTTAAACAATGACGTCACTACCCAAGTGTAGTGGTTTTCCGTTTCCGTTTTTAAAGATGGCCGCCATTAACTTATGGATTACCTATTTGCACACTAATTTGTGGAAGGTCACCTAGTTGGTGGCCTAATAATGTGGTATGTATTTATGTGGTGCCACGAGAAGGAAGAAAGTAAACATGTACTCTACGTTTGCAATACAATGATTTCTTCACAAAACTAATCTACTGAAGCTAAACACACTATAATAAAAGATTCTACAAAACAAAATTAGGCAAAATAAAATGACGATGACGAAATACCAAGTTGGCGGAATTCGTGCCCCAAAATTCGCGCGCGGTGACTGAAGGAAGTCCAAAATATTCTCGTCGCCAGTTTTGGCGAGTTCGACACGTTTTACGTCGGCGTTCGCAATTGGTCGGATCGTGCCGTCATTGTCCCCGCCACAAACTCTCTAGACAGCTGTTTACAGTTTAAGTGAAAGTTGGTTGAGAAATCGATTGCTTTTTGACAGTTTTGTTATAGTGCTGGAGAAATATTGTAAGCCGTGCCATGCCGATAGCCGCCCGTTTTTATGACGAGCCACTCCTAGCAAAAAATGACGCACGTATTGGTTACTAGTAAAGTATTTGGCGCGGTATTTAAAATGTGTCTACTATTAAAAAATCGTAGTCATTCATCCAATAACTTATAGAAAATATATAAATAGATTTGTTGCTTAGTTTAACTATTAAGTTTATAATAAAAAAAGTACACTCTATTAAACTTTAGTATACAAAATAAAATATTATTATTATTATTGTACATCTTGCAGCTTTAGATGTAAAATTATCTAGGGCCATAAATTAGTTAATTGAAATTCCGTACCAAACATAAGCCCACTATATACTTGACAACTTACTACTACAGGTTCTCCCTGTGCTCTGGAAAACTGTCCCGAGTACAAGCTTAACACTGGATGAACAAACTGTGCATATTGTCCAAGTCTCACTGTGATGCCGCTGATTTCCCAGTCACGCATATATTCACTACAGTTACGGCGCGTCGCATCGACCCGCGGCTGATACGACAGTATAACTACGTAAAATTATTCCAATAGTATCGGTAATATTACAAATTCAACTTTGATAAACTTTACTATGGACGAATAAATGAATTATATGTAATGTAGAAGTAATAAATAATATGAAAACTGAAATCCTAGATCGAAATTCAAAATATCGAATCACGTACTATTATGAAACAGAATTTTAAAAGTTGCCAAATTGTACGAGTTAATTCATAATATGTTTGAATTATCTCTGCGCTTGTATTGCATAAAATAAATGCATTAAAATTAAAATGACTTCCAAAATCGGTATAGTCAGTTGAAACATTTTCCGTAGATTCGATAAATCTCCACAAAATCGATAGATCTGCAAAAAATCGATAAGAATAGGCGACGATAGAGATTATTAGTGTGGCAACATTTATGGCAGTCCCGACTGTGTATTCTATGGTCGATTGTCGCGTTCTGCGCATAATCGCCTTACAAGACAGTAAACTGTGCCGAGTAAAGGTAAAATTTCACACCGCGCACAGTATTTACTAATAATAATAATAATAATAATAAAATGTGTAGTATTCCAGCATAACTAAAATGGCAGCTTACAGTAAAATTTATGAAATAACCAACAGGCACATTTAATTGATAACCAATTTTCATATATAGTGTCCTTTAGTGAAATCTATCATTCGTTTATTTGTCGACTATTAAAAAATAGAAGGTATAGGTGGGTTGATACTGTAGGTCGGATGTTATTGCGTATTATTATGCGTGTCTTTTAGAACTTTTGTAATAAACTGAATCACCATTTCTCAACAAGAAACTCCATAAAGTCTTACGTGCCTGTGGGTGGTTAGAAGTAGGTAGTTTTTTGTAAACAAAACTACAGAATATCACATTCTTTTTTTCGTAAATATAATGCCAGGGGTTCTTAGGAACGATAGAGAATGTATGTACTGTTAAACTTCTAACTACTACGTACTTTTTCACTTAAATTGCAACCCAATGGTGCATTGGGCACTGCAATTGGTACACCTATGCGCAGTGTATCTTGACTAATCGTCATCCTGTATCATTTAGTTTTTCATATAATTAATATTAAAAAAAAATATTTTCTGGCTACTTTTTCTATGAATGCACACGTACTAATATTGTATGCTTATTGTATTATTAAGTGTTTTTTTTTTTTTAATTTTTATTCATTTAAACGCCTCAACAGGTTTTCATAAAAGGAAGAATACAGAAAATATTTGCAAATGACATCAACATGCGGAATTCTATTAATGCATATTATGCCTTAAATACACAAAATACATTGCTATTGAGTTTATTCAAAATGACTTGGACTGATCCAATGCTGGAGTTCAAGAGATCAACTCCTCGCATCCCAGTTGCCATCCTTTGATACTATTTATGGCGTTAATATAAGCGCAGGAACTATAATTTTTAAAATTTATAAATTTATATTAAACATATTTTTTGTTCTATAGGAATTGTTCTGATTATTAAAACTCGTTTACTTATATTTTTATATATAATAGTTTGTATAAGTCATTGCTTTGTAGTATTGTTTAAATAGATTATTTTTCGATGATAGTAGTTTCTTTTTTATTCATATTCGTGTGTGTGGACTTTGTTATTATTAATTTTACTACATGAAGATAGGATGATCAGTCTGGACGCTTCAGTACCTGCCCAAGGTATTCAGACATGAAAATGTTAATACGAAAATCAAATGTAAATTCATATTTCATCTTGACCCTCTATGGGAAGCGAACCCGCTACATCGTTGCACGGTAACCATGCGCTACACTATACGCTCGAGGCGGGACATCACTTTAACTGCTAAACTAAACAAACGATATCATCCATTTAAAGCCTCACCTATGGTGCATGAATGCACTGCTTAGATTGTACTTTATACTACCAGTCTGCTGTGTAAATCACATTTTAAAATTATTGCTCTTAATAGCCAAGCAGACATCATCATGAAAATCATAAAACATATCCGGCTCCCAATTTTGAGCATATGAATCCTTGACATCTCCATAAGCGACGGTACCACAGCTCCCGTGCATCCTTCCAAGTCGAGTAGACGTCCTGCAAATCAAAAGGCAAACAGCCGACCTAATTGTCCAACCACGTGAACCGAGTACCTGGGATGCCTATCGTGAAAGTAGAGCAAGCGTTGCGGCGATATTTACAAATTTTAAAGAATGTAGAAATGCCTCTAAAATGCGCGCAAAAATAAATATAAGAAATTGAAAATAATAATATTATTTTCAAAATCGTACACAATGACGTCACTACTTCCATCTACATTTACTGTTTCCGGTTTTCCGTTTTAAGCCCTTGTATCGAACGTTTTGACATTTCAAGCAAGCGGACCGCGTCCCGCGTCATTTATAATATGCAACATCAATCTACATTCAGCATACAGGCCTCTCGTAAAGCCATGTTTTTCTTGGCATTTCTGCACGTTTAACATCCAGCACACTTGCATCATTAATGATTTTAACTATTCTTTTATCATTCATTCGCTTCGCACGACCGAACCATCGTAAAAGCCCTTTCTTAATTTTGTCGATAGTGTTTATCTCTTCCGTGCATACTGCTCTAATTTCGACTTTATGTAATAGGGTTCTTCCCGATAGCATGAATATCTTTGAAAACGTTTATAATATTATTAAAGTATATTTTTAACAATTCCAACGATATAAAACACAATGATCAAAAATTTTGTTTTCATTTATAAATTTATGTTTTAAAAACACGAAAATACGAATGATTTTTAACGCCGTTATTGGCTAATGACGTCATTCCCGTCCGCCGTGAAAGGCGTGAAATTCATTCCGTAGTGAGCGCCTATATTGCTGTGACGTCACACCGTATGCGCGCCAATGGAGGATTTTGCGAGCGATTTGAAAAAGTGCTATTTCAAACCGCGCTAGAAAATTCAGATGACATCGTAAAAATTACAAAAAAAATTCCCTTGATATCGTAATTTTTCAATCAATTTTTTTAAATAAAAAATAAAAAATCGGGAAAAACTCAATTTGTACAACTTCCAATGTTTTACTACTCGCTTGCTGAGATATAGCGATTCAACGGTGACTCAACGATGTTAAATTTTGTCTATTTTTCTACACCATTCAAATGTTTATGCATATTTTTAAATAAGATAAATTGGTAAACCAAGTGAGCAGCAACTAAAATACATTTTTTTAAGAGAACCGTGTTACGCTATCCACAAAAGCGTCATGCTCACATAATACACATTATTTATTGCTTTCTATGCAAATTTGAACAACCACTTGAATGCACAGAAAGAAATATCGGTGGCTTTGAATACTAACGAGCTGTTGTCAAAGAAACATTCAGGCTTCAGAGAATGTCACCGACTTACAGATGCACAGAAAAGGTCAAAGATTCAACACTCTGAATGAACTTGTACCGATGCACGATACAATTTCTTCAAGAGAGAGTAGTTGGAGATGGTTTTGAGAGCTTTTGTACAGTCAGAAATTAGATTAGTGCATAATGGAGTTCTGGTACCAACCCTTATGTATGGAAGCGAAGCATGGAATTGGAAAAATAAGGATGAAAGTAAATTGAATGCAGTTGAAATGCGATCTCTCAGGCGAATGTGTGGTAAAACTATGTATGATAGGTGCACTAATGTTTTGAATTAGAGCAGAATGCAAGGCTGAGATAAGCATTATCGACAAAACTAAGAAAGGTCTTTTCCGTTGGTTCGGTCATGTAGAGCGAATGGATGATGAAGAAACGGCTAAAAAAATATATGATGCGACTGTGGCTGGACGTAAGAGTCGAGGAAGGCGAGAAAGACACGGCATGATCAAGTAAAACAAGTGGTCATGTAAGAAGTCGGAATAATCGACGTGCGTGCATGAGAAGATGTATGAATGTGGAGGAAGCAGAGAGAGTATGCCAGGATAGAGTGGTGTGGCGTTCTATCCTCTCTGCCTACCCCTTCGGGAAATGGCGTGATGGTTAGTTAGTTAGTTAGTTAGTTAGAAATGAGATGTTATCTTTTGATGAGTCCTTAAATTAAGTACAATTTATCATCATCTTGTATAGGTTAATGTGTTAAAAAGAGGCTTTTAATGCCAATGTAATTCGGACAATAACCATCAATGAAAGATTACATGGGAAATCTAACTAACTAACTAACGCCATTTCCCCGGAGGGGTAGGCATAGAGGATAGAACGCCACACTACTCTGTCCTGGCACACTTCCTTTGCTTCCTCTACATTCATACATCTTCTCATGCACATACGCCGATTATTCCGACTTTTCACATGTCCACATTCAAGTACTTGCCGTACTTGGTCATGCCATGTCTTTCACGGCCTTCCTCGGCTTCTACATCCAGGCTAACTTGCATTTAAACTTCTTTTAGCCGTTCTTTCATCACTCATTCGCTCCGCATGACCAGACCATCGTAAAAGCCCTTTCTTAATTTTGTCGATAATGCTTATCTCAGCCATGCACTCTGCTCTAATCTCGAAATATTTATTTTTACACTATCATATATATAGTCTTACCACACATTCGCCTGAGAGATCGCATTTCAACAGCATTTAGTCTACATTCATTACATATTTACATACTTAAAAATAATAATGTTTTTAGAGTGGAGAATAGACCAATTTCCAAATTTAACCATTAAAAAAATTACGTATACCTACAAACGATTAAAAAGTATTATAAACTTATTGGTCGTTGCGTAGAATTAGACCGGTAGTGAATCATTGGATAAACATTAGCACCAAACGTCGAGCATGGAAATATGTCGCAAGTATTTACTACACTAACATAGGAAAGTCCCTCCTGAATATTACCTTATTTTTGTATTACTAATCTAACGGAGTGGTGGGCATAATACTTACTCGTGGCCAGTAACTCGAGGTACAAAAATAATCCAGAAAACTTCAAGTGCAAAATGATGCCAAAACACGATGAAAAATTGTGTTTTAATCAGAGACATGTTACGTTACACCAGACCAGAGATTTTAAAGAGAATTGTAAAAAAAATTTGTTCCATTTGTGTTTTGCAGTGAAAAAAAGATACACGTCCATTGAAAAGGAGCTCACTATGTCTATCTTCCACTATCCAATACATTTGAACCAATTTGTTTCCCTATTAAAAACTTTTGGTTGTCTGTAAAGTCGGTTTACAGACGATAATTTTACGTGATAACGTCATAAGAAAACATTGATGAAAAATAGCATACTTTTATGAATTGAATTGAATTATTATTACTGAATAATCATTATTTTGTATAATACAAAGCAGAAGTTAATTCAATATTTTTTTTCCATAAATTTAACATTTTTTGCACTCTTTTCATTAAATTCAAATTACTCGGACGCATGAACGACACGACAAGAAAAAAATATAAAAAATGCTATTTTGTATTATCCGAAAGCCTATGACCTGACGTGGGCCTGTCTTAGGAGGATGCACGGGAGCTGGCGGCCTATCGCTTAGCTTGTTAGCTTAGAGACAGTTTGAAGCATCCATATGCTCCACAAAGGGAGCGGATATGATATGATAATGCTGATGATGAAAGCCGGATATTGTTTTTGACATACCAGGTGCTTTAAACGCTGGTAAAATAAAAATTAATAGTATTGAAAGAAAAAAACCAAAAAAAAATCGCAGAAACGGTTCACTTTTTAAGAAACATATTTAGGTTTTTTTATTATTATTTTTTCGTGTCTCAAGTAACTGGCCACCCTGTATATTCCGTATACAGAACGTATCGCAACCCGCTAGCTGCCTTCAAGAATCAAGTACGCGGTGGAAAGCACGTAGACATATATAACGCGATTTATAAATATTTGCCCGTTAGTGGAACAGTACGGGGCCCAGGCTGGTACTGCATTTTTAAAAACATATTACTTATATTCCCTTGCACTTAGAAGAAATATCAATGATCAGAGTTTGCTTTATAAAATTGTAAATAACAAATTTGACTCACCAAATTCTACGATTCCTCGAATTTGTAAGGCGTTTGATGATAAATTTAATACAATTTGACATCTCAACAGAGACGAGAAATTTGGAAGGGAATATGTATATCAAGGCGTTTACAGGGCTTATGACCTGTCATTGTCTGGGTTAAGTGCCACTTGATGTATTACAATATTTTGTCTACAAGTATTTGAACACACAAAATGTTGTTTATAAATTTAATAGCTTAGATATGTTTAACACCCCATATAACAAATATATAAAGGCACTCAAAAACTTGCAGACTTAAGATGACAAATATTTATTTACATTATATAAGTAGATTTTTATAACTGTTTTAAAGTTACCTGCGGATACATTTAATTGGATGGCAGGCATGTTTATTGTTAATTATTAGTTTTGATTATATTATGTTTTACCTGTACAATCTGTTTGTATCCCAAATAAAATAAAATAAAAATATTATTGAGATTATATTCTACAAAAAGTATGAAATATGTTTATTGTAATAAAAAAAACAGCTCATCAATGTTACTAAATAAAAAACGGATAGGAACAAACATCATTGGCCCAAAAAGCCAACGATTTATTGTAGTCATTATCGAGAATAATGTTGATTCTACAGGCGGCACCTAAATTTACCCAACTTTACACGCAATACAGCTTAAATTATGGCAATGTTGCAATGTAATAAGTAAGGTTCTTGGAACACCTTTATACAAAACGCACCCACATAATGATTACCTCTACTCTCCCTTATCCGCACCCAATGGTGCAGGGCACTGCATTGGTACACCAAGTGCAGTGTATCTTGATCATTTTTATTACATGAAGGTAGGATGATCAGTCTTACGCTTCAGTACCAGTCCGATGTACCGAATATGAAATAATTTTATCTGATAATCAATGTAAGACACCAACTCTTCCAAAGTAAAGAGTTGTCGAAAAAATGTAGTAAAAAATGTATAAGAAGAAAAACTGTTGGTATTAACGATTCTTTTTTTTTTTTTTTTTTTAATTAAAAAAGAAACATTTGAATTCTTATGATATACTCAAATATTTCAGTTTTAGGACTGCTTTCAAATAGTCGGAAATAACTGTGTCAGAAAGCAGGAAACAAGTTGTGCTTGGAGTGGGATTCGAACCTAGAGATTCTAATCGGGGCATCATGTTCAGATAAAAACACAAGATTCTGTGAAAGTTGGTCATGTTTCATGCAATCTGATAAGATAGTATGTAATGTGGAAGGAAGCAAGATAAAGTTTGCCAGGACAGAGTGGTGTGGTGTTCCATCTCTCTTCCTGCCTAACTCTTCAGGAAAAATGGCGTACCGTGATGGTTAGTATAGTGTAGGTTCTCTCCTATTTAATTTATTCGCCTATTTCTCATTTTTCGTCCAGAAGGCTGCGGGACGTGGACATGACTTGGGAAGGAGTGCACGGGAGCTGGCGGCCGATCGCTTGGGCCTGGAGGCAGTAGTTCTGTGGAATTCCCTGATTGCTCACACATAGTGAGCGGATCATGGGTATGGTGATGATGAGTGATTGTATTCTCCCAACGTTCGTTTATTTGGTCTACAATGCCTCAACAATATTATTGCTACCCATTATTAACTTAAACTAGTAAATAATCTAGCATTAGTTTGCGACCGGTCATTTTTAACATTCATCTCAATTATAAATATAGTAAATCAAATGGGATACTGTTAAACTTCTTATCATAATAAACACAATAGATGACCCATTGTAAATACAACGAATAACCATAATGTTCAAAAAGTGATAAATTAACATCAGATCTCAACAAAGGCGGTAAAATATGTTTGTAGAAGACCTATTAGAATTTAGAAATCACTCCTTACCGTTTTAGTGGTTGGTACTCTAAATAAGAAGGTTAGTTACTTTTTGGTCAATCGCAATTACTAATTACTGTCAAGTTCTTGAAAGTGGTCATTGTGAAAAGTCGTGGTGAATAATTAGGATCGTATGTGCATGAGAAGATGTTGATGAAAGTAGAAGGAGAGAAAGAAAGTCTGTCAGGACAGAGTTGTATGGCGTTCTAGTCCTCTCTTGACCTACCCCTACGTGAAAATGGCGTGGCATGGTGATCTGTAGTTAATTATTGGCACTACCATATAATCACAATGTAAAACTTAACTAGACTGTCACTGCGAGAGCGTTAGATGCATGATGCGCTTAAAATTAACAAAGCAAATATAGAAGTTTATAAAAAAGTCGTGATTAGGGGGGGGAATGAATCGTGCAAATTCGTCCGAGCAAGGAAGTGCCGTTGCCAGATCGGGAATGTATGTTCATTAGTTTTCTCTAAGCGCGTCTCGGTGCGATGTCGCAATACCGATATTGACATCTTGGCATTGGACTAAAAGTACACTTTTTTTATTGACTTACCATAAAAAAAAAATTACGCATCCCAAGGGTGCAATAAGGGCACTGCAATTGGTGACATGCAAGGCAAAAAGCCGTGCACAATTGAAAATTTTATTACATGCAATACCAGATGATCAGATATATATTATATTTTTAACAATTTTTCATAATGAGGTAAATGGCACCCTCTCTTCAACCTAACCTAACACGTACAATAAAATTGAACCCCACTATTATCTTGTATGTAGGGTAAATCTCGTTTTATATTATCCCGAGGATAAGAGCATCTCAAATTTTTGGAACAGCGTATCCGAACATCCAAAAATCACTGGAAGATAATTTTAATCGATCTTCCTATAAATAACTGAAGATAACTTAAGAATTTATTTAAATATCTTGGAATTAATCGAAGCCTAAATAATAGAACGTCCTTTTAAGCATACAAAGTATATTTAATTTAAAAATCATAAAGAAAAAACCAATATTGTTTTAAACTATTACTACAACTACTACTTTTCCTTATTCCGCACCCATTGGTACATAAGACAAGTTGCAAGGTATATTTTGATAATTTTATTACTGAAGGTGTTAGGGGATCAGTCTTACGCTTCAGTACCAGTCCACACGTGAAATATTAATATTAAATTGTTCGAACCTGATAACTATCTTCGACGAAGACAGCATCGATTGTTTTACCTGCCAATATGCAAGAACCACACCTGCCATATGGTTATGCCTGTTTGGTTAGAGCAATCTTGGTTACCTTTAATCGCATCCCCTGCGGAGTCGTCGACTTAATTCACGCGACAGTTGGGTCTTCTTCCTTGGGGAATAGCACTTTCTGAACTTTTAATTTTTCTTTGTCTATACTTTTTTATATCATTATACTAATTATAACTATCTATATCATGTATGATTTTATTATTGTAATGTATTTATTATAGATTGTATTTTAGAGATGAATTGGATTTTTTCTGATTGGAGAATCTCAATAATTGAAATAAATAAATAAATAAAAAATAAATAAATATCTGAAAATCACATGTAAATAAATTATTTCATAGTGGACCCCCTACGGTGTGAATCTAACAACCCGCGACTCTTATGCACTGTAAGCTAAATGCGCTAGAACACTCAGCTACGAGGACGGTTTTTCAAAAACATCGAAATAAACCAAAACTTAACCAAAAAACCTTAGTAACATACGATATTTACTGGTATTATCTCTCTATTATAAAAATGTTTTGTACTAATGCAGTGCCCTATGCACCATGGGATTGTCGTTGTAGTAGAGTACATCGTATAATCAAAGTTTATAAACTTAATACAGTACTTTTATACACTTTGAAATACAAACTAAAATTTCTTATATATATATTTTCATAGATTTTTTCAATGCAGTTCAATTATTTAAGGCCGCGGGGTGGCGTGTAAGGGTTTTTTTAGGGATCAATGAGAGATGATCATAACTAATAATTGTATTTTAAGATGCCGAAGTAATACGATTAAAAGAACTTTAAGGACCTTCTTCACTATGGCCAGTAATATAAGACCACTAGCCACTACAATGGGCCATCGACCTCAATCAATGTAGAATGTAGGTGGGTATTTATCTATTTAAAACTTCTGGGCATGTACACCTACATAAGCATAGCAAAAGTACAAGGTCGGGCTTTATTGCTTTTTATACAATATCTTCCAACCAACCCTGTGGTTGTTTAGTGATGATTTATATTTGAACCCGAGTATTGGATGAAATGACACAGCTTCAAAATTACATAGCATTACTTACAAGATTAATATACTTTACTAAAATATGACTGAGGGAAATGGAAAAAGAGGAAAGAAGGAAAGGGATAGGGAAGAGGATGAATGAAGGATGTTTTAGAGGTTTGAGGAGAGTTGGTTATGCTTCAGACGTTTCTTAAAAACAAATACGGAGGGTATTCATACAATTAATATTATACTATTTGTAATGTTGGAACTACTTACTGCTATTTTTATGTGTATAATCTGCAGTACTTATAAAAGGTTTTTCATTTCATTCATTATACCATATCCGCTCCCTATGTGGAGCATATGGAATCCACAAACTGCCTCCAGGCCAAGCGATCGGCCGCCAGCTCCCGCGCATCCTCCCAGGTCAAGTCCACGTCCCGCAGCTCTGACGCAAACTGCCGACAAATTGTCAACAGTGGACGACCGGGACGCCGAGAACCTGATGCCTTGTAAAATAGGCAAGCATGGTTAAGGCTCTCGGGAGGCATACGTAGTATATGGCCTAGCCGGCCGAAACGCCTTCGCCGGATGACAGTTGTAGATACCAAGGGTTTGCTGTGTCCGTTGCCTCACCTCTGTGTTCCTTACAAAGTCAAACCACCGCACACCTACAAAATTACTTAAAAAACCTATTCTCAAAACTCAGAAGTCTGCTGTCTGTGAAGCAAAAAAAAAAATTTAAAGCCCAGATTCAAAATATTACACAGTCGACTCCGAATATGATTTAGATTCACTAGTTTTTCGGGTTGTACTACAAGTTTTGTTACTCCGTGTGGGCTACGTCCCTACTATGTTAAGATGTTTTTATAACAGCTCTTTACACAGTGGCCCATTGCAGTGGGCCATAGTGGTGGCCCCGAGGAAGAGGCGGCATTAAACGTACTCTGTTTGGGACATAAGACATTCAGTGAGTTAATGGTTGGATAATAAATCCTATAATGTTTAAAGATGACCGACGTCATGGCTTGGCTGGAAAACTGACGTAAATCAATTTTGACAGGTTATTATTAAGTTGTAGAATAATTACAACATTATTTAATAATAATAAAAAAACAAAGAATAAATATTAAAATGCTGAATTTTCACTTCGGCTGGAATTTTCACTTCGTAGCAATAAGATCAATTTTTAATTAATTTATTATTCTTAATAATTTTTTATTTATTGTTTTTTTTAACCATTAAAGCAGAATTGAAAGCCCACCAACATATTAATTAAAACAAAAATTAGAGCAGAATGCAAGGCTGAGATAAGCATTATCGACCAAATTAAGAAAAGTCTTCTACGATGGTTCGGTTATGTGGATCGAATGGTTGATGAAAGAACGGCTAAAAAGATTTGCGATGCGAGCGAGTCTGGTTGTAGAAGTTAGAAGTCGAAGAAGGGCGAAAAAGACATGGCATGATCAAGTACCACAAATACTTGACTAGTGGTAATGTGAAAATTAATGCTTGGAATATTTTGACGTGCGTGCATGAGAAGATGTATGCATGTAAAGGAAGCAAGGAAGTGGGCCAGGACAGAGTTGTGTGGCGTTCTATCCTCTCTCCCGTGCAAGTTGTTAAGTACATTTCATGTACCAACGACGTGCCTTAATGCTTGTAAAGTACATGAAATGTACCAAAGACGTGCCTTTATGCTTGTAAAGTACATTTCATGTACCAATGACGTGCCTTAATGCTTGTAAAGGTACATTTCATGTACCAATGACGTGCCTTAATGCTTGTAAAGTACATTTCATGTACCAATGACGTGCCTTAATGCTTGTAAAGTACATTTCATGTACCAATGACGTGCCTTAATGCTTGTAAAGTACATGAAATGTACTAATGACGTGCCTTTAATGCTTGCAAAGTACATGAAATGTTCCAATGACGTGCCTTAAAGCATGTAAAGTACATGAAATGTACCAATGACGTGCCTTAATGCTTGCAAAGTACATAAAATGTACCAATGACGTGCCTTAATGCTTGCAAAGTACATAATATGTACCAATGACGTGCCTTAATGCTTGCAAAGTACATGAAATGTACCAATGACGTGCCTTAATGCTTGCAAAGTACATGAAATGTACCAATGACGTGCCTTAATGCTTACAAGGTACATGAAGTGTACCCATGACGTGTCTTAATGCTTGCAAAATAAATTAAATGTACCAATGACGTGCCTTAATGCTTGCAAAGTACATGAAATGTCCCAATTTACCAATTGACTAAAAACAAATATCAACATATTTCAATGAAAAAAAAACATTTTATTGATATCGACATTTTTTAGCAATAAGTATATCGATACTTTAAAATATCGATATATCGTGTGCATCTCTATGCAGTTCCTACTGTCAAGTTGGTAGCAATACAGCGTACCATCTTGTCAGGAAAGTGAAAGCATTTTACCGCTAAGTGCAATCTCGTCACGCGGCGCACGCTTCCTAGAATCAATAATGTCCCCTGACATTGCTGACCTGCGCCATGTTGCGTCATATTACACGAGTACGTACGTGAAGGGACGCCATCAGAAGATCATAGTCGTTCAGAAAATGTAAAGCCGAATTCAGGCTACTCAAATCGCACCGTGAATACAATAGTGCACTTTGCCTTAATTTGTCGGAAATTGACTGAGAATAAATACCACGGTACAGCTTACACCGACCGCTACATTTTTTCTCTTTCCTCTTCTCATTTCTTTCCTTGGACTGGTACTGAGGCGTATGACTGATTACCTTACCTTCATGTAATAAAATTATCAAGATACACTGCACTTGGTGTACCGATGCAGTGCCCTATGCACCATAAGGTCCGGAAAAGGGAAAGCAGTAGCATAAAATAATTAATCAAAAAAACATGTCAACATCATTAAATAAAATCAAAAGCTATCAGTATATCGAAGATCCGAATTTCAATGGAAAAATGTATACATTAAGAGCATACTCCACCACGTGACTCGCGGCCGCTTTCCCATACAGAACTTATTTCCTCGATTTAATCCCTGGAATTTAACATTAGATAACAATGTTTTTTTGACCACATTTTAGATTTTCGACCAGTATGCGTGTTTGTATGTCCTCTTATTTTTAAAATAATATGTATTGTAATTATCATTGTTACACATCAAGAAATATTTAAAAAAATAAGAATCACTAAGTACACGCATATGCTCGATATCTAGAAATGTTGAGAAAAAATAATTGCTCTACTGTTAAAATTCCAGGAGAGAAATCGAGGGAAAAACGTATTGTATGGGAAGCGGCCAGAGTCACGTGGGTGGAAGGTATGCTCTTAAATACGCTGTGTTCTATGTACAGGAAAACCTATCAAAAGAAACCCATATTTAAAACCCTTAGAAAGATTAAAACGTGCGCTCAGAGGCGCAGCGAAATCAATATAATCGGCTGCCTTTTACTAACCGAAGCGCGTGCAAGCTTGTGTTGCCAAACAACTCAGTCGTTTGTACATCTCTCGCGCCGAGTGACGTGTCGCTACTGCTCGTACAGTACCACAGTTTTGTTGCTGATGACGATGCATGATGCGCTCGATCATTGGCGGAGAGCGCAGAAAAATGATTTTTGCAACAATATGTATCCTCAACTTTTATTTTCTCTCTTGTAATGTCATTAATATTTGAGAGCTGATGCATCTCATTTAAATTAATTAGATTTGTAAGATTAAATACTATTACACATAACCCTATTTTTAAAAAAAAAAACCAATACAGTAAAACTGCTGGTTTTTGTTACTTGTTGGTAAAAGTGGTTTTTAATATCCTACATTTTATCTTAAAATTAAAAATTATAATTAAAAACATTTAGGTTTTATTTACTTATTAAATAATATGAAAATTCATTTAGATTTTAAAAAAATAATAAATTAGTTTTTAATTTATTGAATAAATAGGTTTTAAATATTGTGCGCGCCTCGTCAGGCGCGGCCGTTTTCTTTTCAGTACCGATAAAATAAGTGTTATCTCTCTAGGGTTAAATACCTCTTCTATGTACATTAAAATTCTATAGAACCATTTTTAAAGTAGTTATTGTAAAAATTGGTTTGAATGTATACACAAACTTCCTATCTTCAATTTCTCTTCTTCAAACAGGTTATATTTAATGCATCGTGTATATTTTCCCCTTTATTTCACACTCTAATTCTCTCTCTTTCACATTCGATTGTCGAGCAATCAATCGCGTGTGAACGCGCTTTCCTGGAAAATGTCGCCATGTAAACACTTAGCACGGCAATACATGATACATACATTACGCCTTAGTCGTCCTCGCTTGTCCTCCGTACAAACATCCTTGGCCGTTCTAGAAAGTTGTAAGAATGGAAGAAATGTGGACTGTTTACACTAATGGCTGATTTCCGCTGAACCATGCAGAAAAATCAACGTTTGCTCTATCAATATTTATTATTTGAATTAATTTATTATTATTTTTTTAATTTATACAATCAAAAAATCTTACATGTCCATTACAATTTCAAAATTCAAGTACATACATAAACCAAAATAAAACTTTACTGGTGAAATATTATTTTTAAAAAGTTAATAATAAAAGGTAAAAATGAGGAAATCCCACTGCTTACCCGGAATTGAATTTTAAAAATGCATTCGGTGTAGACGCGAATATTTTAAAAAATTTTGATAGTGGGATGAAATTATCCCAAAAATCGCACGCGACAAAAATTAATAAAAAATGTTGAAAATAGCATTCATTTCAAAATCTTAAACAATGAACCGTCACTCCTTGTATCTAAGTGTAGATGTTTCCCGGTTTCCGTTGTTTTTTAAACGCACATCAAACCGTAGCCGTTCCATGGCATTTTAATATGATAATACAATCTACCATACAAGCTTCTATAGCAAAAAAGATGGCCGCCATTCAGGAACAGCTGTTATCAGTATATATGACAGTTGAGTCGACGGTATATTTTAATCTGCTTGCTTCCGCGTCAGTTTTGCGATAGATTTTTGACAGTTTTGTTACTGGCTGGGAGAAATACCATGGGCCTTAAAACAACCCGTTTTATGACGTCACTCCTGCAAAAATGCGCAGTTTTAGTACATAAGTGGTAATTAGCGCGGTATTTGAAGATGTGCAACTTAAAAAAATCGTATCTTCATCAATAACCTATATAGAAAAAATTATTAAAATAATTTTTTTTGTTTAGTTAAATAGGTATGTTTATAGAAAAAAGTTACTTTAGAAAACAGTGGATTCCCTCATTCAGGTAATTATAAAAACAAACGTTAAATTAAAAACAGATAAGGATTCTTACATTCATACATCTGTCTTCTCATCACACACGCGCCGATTATTCTCCGACTTTTTCGCATGTCCATATTAAGTATACTTGTCGTACTTGATTCATGCCATGTCTTTTCTCGGCCTTCCTCGGCTTCCACTTCGCAGGCACACTTTGCATATTAAACTTATTTTACTGTTCTCTTTTATCACTCGTTCGCTCCACAGGAGGGTCCTACGCCTTGCAGGGCATTCGCTTGCACAGCGCGAGTTTAAACTGTGCAACTCATAAAAAACTCAAAAGACAAGACCAAAACGATCGTAAAAGCCTTTTTTTTATTTTGTCGATAAGGATATGTGTTTAATCTTTAGCTTGCCACGTCCTGCACTTTGTACAATCTAACATACATTAATAGTTTTTAACCACACATTCGCCTGAAGATCGCACTTATACAGTTTTTAATTAGTTTAATTTAGAATGTGAGTTTTTTCCCATTAATATTTCATTAATGATATCTTGGACCTGGCGATGAAGTGTAAGACGGATCATCTTACCTTCTTGTAAGTATAAGGATTAAATGTATACTGCAATTGTTATAAATTATTAATATTTTATAATATCGACTAAGTATGCAATGCCCTAGTGCCGCGTTGGTGCAGACAGATAAAGATTGCGGGAATCAATGAATTAAATAAACCAATGTTAAAAAAAAAATTGCTGATTTTTAAATATTTTGTACATCAATCTGATGAAATTATTACAGGAACCATGAGCTTTTTAGTTGCATTACATTCTCATACCATCATTCATTGACGGGGTAAAGTCGTAAATTTTATTTTTGAGATAAAATTTTGTTTCAGTTTATTTATAGTTTGCCATACAAATGTCACCCGGACTATTGGATGCAGAAACAGGGAAATTCTAGTATGAATATCAATTTTAGAAGAAAATATTTCGCGCTTTATTACCAATATTATGCAAATTACACATTTTTATAAATGTTATTATCAAATTATCATACAAATCTAATCATATACAATAAATGTGAGGTTTCATAAAAAGAATATTTTAGAACATGCATGTGAACAAGCAGAAATAACTTAAATATGAAATAACTCTTATGATATAAATATAATGGCAATAACTGAATTTAGAATTGAGTTATTTCGCCTTGTGAAATTAGATGAAGTTTAAGATTTCATAAAGAATATATTAAAGACATTTAAAATACAATATTATATTAATTCAATATTTATATTCAAATGTTATAATAGGTATTAATATAATCACCATCGGCAAAGACAATCAGACCAGCGAGGTGGATAGGAGGGATAAATCTTCTCTTGGGTGGCTTTTGGAAAGCTAAATTCCACATTCCGAAGCTCCATTCCCAACTCACGTCAAGACTTCAAGTGTTTCAACAATGCATTCTCGCCCGTCCTTACTTATGGCGCGGGAAACAATGACTTTTGACCAAGCAATGCCTTCCATAAAGTTGCAAGTTGCACAGGAAGGAGCATGGAGAAGAATTATGCTTGGAATAACATTAAGAGACCGAAAAAAGGAACGATTGGATCCGACGACGAAACAAAGGTCTTGCGAACGTGGCGTGGTGGAGCGAATTGCTTGTGTGTTGAAGTGGAAATGGGCCGGTCACATAGCCAGAATGAACGGACGACAGATGGGACCGAAACGCGTTCTGGTGTGGAGACCGAGAACCAGAGGCCTCAAGGGACGTCCACCGATAGAGATGGGTGACGAGACGAGTCAGGAGGTCGCGGCTGTGAAGACAGTGGATGGGGGGGTCGCAGGATCGGGAGGAGTGGAAAACGGCAGGGGAGGTAAAATAATAATGATTAATTAGTAACAGAGATGACAAGTGATATAGGATGATACCATATCTCCCCAGGATCGAAAGAAAACTTTTTAAATATATTCGTGACTTAACATGAGAAATCGAACGCGAATCCTCTTACTGTGATATCAGCGTGATATTCATCAGACACCAAAATGGACGACCTTTTCCCTAGCTACAATAATAAGGAAATTCCAGTGGGGTCCAGTGTTAAATTTTTAAAATGTCGGTAGCTTAGTCGAATAGCGAAGGTACTTAATAAAAAGAAAGGCCAAATTGCACATTTGTCATTATAATGCATTTACCGCAAAACACCATGGATTGCTACTACTACTTTCCCTTAATCCGCAACTCAAAGGTGCATTAGGGCACTGCATTCGGTACAACCAAGTGCAGTGAATCTTGATAATTTTATTTACATGAAGGAAAAGATACGTCATACGCGTCAGTACCAGTCCAAGGTATTACACATAATCTGTATACACCGTGGATACATAATATAAAACAATATACTATATATACACCGTTTCCCACGATGAGAGACGCGAAACTCAGAGGGTGATTATTCATGATATTCTGAGTGAAAAAAAAATCTTAATAAAGTTTTTCAAAAAACTCAATTAGTCAAAAAAAATGATTAAAATATGAAATAAAAATTCACGCGTGTAATACCGTCCATTTTTTGAACCTGGCTAACACCACGTGACCTGCACCATTTTTCAGATATGAAATTCTAATTTTGAATGTCCGCACAAGGCAAGGCTTGTTTCGGTGACCAGAGTGCGGGTACCCCACTCCTCCGCCCACCGCCACCCACCACCGCTAGCATTTTCAAACAGAAGCCAGTATTACATAGTCGCTTTTTTTAATAATTTTTTTTTTAATTAATTATTAAAAATGTGCCGGATCAAAAAACTTTATAAGATTTTTTTTCTCAGAATACCATGAACCAATAACCCTCGGAGTTTCGCTGGGTATCTATCGTGGGACATACGGTGTATAATGTATTTATTTACATAAAATAAATAAAATAAACTACTATATCTGATATTTGATATCCCAACAAGACAGAGAAACTCTGGAAACAAATGTGGATTATCTAGGCTTTTTACAGGACTTATGACCTGTCATTTGACTACAAGTATTTGTTACACATTCAAAATGTTGTTATAAAAAAAAATTAGACTGGTTAAAATATAAAGCAAATAAAAATTTGAGAGTCTTCTAGTAAAGTAATTTAAGTTCGGATGAGCCTTACCTACACCAATAAAGATTGATTGCCAAAAATGCTTAACAATCTTCTCAACAGATGTCAACAGTGAGAAAAAGCACTTGTAAAGTGAAACGTGGCAGGATAATTCATACTAATAGAAGTTCCGAAATTTGTCATGTATGGTTATCAGCTGATGACCATCAAATAGGGAATGTTGTAATACATGAAGTGGCCACTTAACCCAGCAATGACAGGTCATAAGCCCTGTAAACGCCTAGATAATGCACATTACTTCCAGAGTTTCTCTGTGGGATATCAATAATATCTGATATTAGCCCATGGGTAGCATGGGTTATTTTGTCTACAATGTATTTGTACACATTCTCTATATCTAAAAGTATTTAAATTTAGTTTTCTTTTTTACGAAAGCATAATAGTAATTAAAAGACAATAACGGATTGGTCAATTTGGAAAGTGGAAGTTAACTGTATAATTTTCAGCAATGAATAATAATTATTACTGTCAATTAAACTGGACTCTTAAATATTGCAAAAGGCACTTAGGTATAATACATCGATTTCGTTTTTATGGACACGGGTGACATATTTGGACACACTAGGTTAATGTCACTGATTGGACATAAGAATGAATACAATTTAAATTATTTTCTGTATTGGTAATATTTACTCAAGAGCATGCGCTCTCACGAGACCAGCGCAGAGGCCGCTCCTCCATATATCTAGGTTTATACAGGTGTAACAAATCTCGTAGTACAACTCGAAAACTGGTGAATCTACATCATATTTGGAGTCGAATGTGTGATAAGACTTTTTAATATGAGCTTGAAAAAAAAAAATTTTTTCTTCTCACAAAAGTTTTCATAAGCATGGCAAATTAAGTAAAATTGCTCAAATTCTTATTAAAACGCGTTTTTTAATTTTGTTTTCTTTATGGATAGTGTAAATTTGACTTAATACATCATATTTGATAACAATTTGCAAAAAATACGAAGTACTCAATTTTCTCGCAAACTAAGGGTCAAATAAAAAAAAAATTATTCCGCCAAATCGACTCCAAATATTATGTAGATTCACTGTTTTCCCGCTTGTACATCGAGTTACACCCTGCATATAAAAATTTAGGTTCCGTATGTTTGTGACCGCAAATCTCGGAAAGTAATCGACGGATTGACTCAAAATTTTTACAGAACATTACATTTAAGCAGAAGAGTGTTTCTATGTATTTTTTATTCGGAAGTGCCTTAGAATGAAAAGCGTGACGTAAATTCGAAAAAAAAATAGCGTAATTTTTTTGTGTATAAATAGTATTAATCTGATAGTACTAGCGGTTTGCATTGCGTATTCATGGATGGGTTAAATTAGTACGGAACCTTGTGAAAGTAGGGCGGGGAAAGGAAAAGATTATTATGTAATACATCGTGGGAAGGTCACTCAATCAATAACAACCTTTTGATTATAAACATCAAAACGTGTATTTTTATATGTTGTGTGCCTATTCGCCTATAAGATGGCATATTACCGCCTTAAAGCCCACTTTATATGGCGCAGTTTACTACACAGTTTTCTGTGCAGTCTGAAAACGGTCCCGTATAAAGCTAAAACTGCATGAAAAACTGTGTGCTAGTGTCAGATTTAAGCTGACATGACAGTCAATGTTTTTTATGTAAACGTTTAAGTAGACATTGGTTTATTGTATGCTTTTAAATACGTAAAAAACCAATAACATATTTACAATATTAGCTAAATATACAATTTCCTGAGAGCAAACATACGATAATAACTTACAATCGCGTTTCAAAAATGCACATATTTAGCGTGTCTTTTTGACAGAAGTTTGACAGACTGCACAGTTTTCTGAACAAGAAACTGTGTAGTTTTCTGAACAAGAAACTGTCTCATATAAAGCGGGCATTAGCCGCCAATGTTTGTGGAGGGTATAGGTTTAAGAAAAAGAGATCCGAGTTTATTCAAGTCATGGGCCAAGTCAGTTAATGTTTTTAAAAAACATTATTGACAGTTTTCTTCGATTTCTAATTCTTAATTACCGAGTAATTGGCTAACAAAGCCATGAAATTAAATTTTAACGGTGAACGAAAAATGGAAACCTGGTGATTTTGTACATAATGGCTTATTTTAAAACGATTAAATTATTATAATATGATAATCCCTGGGAAAAAATGTGAAGTAAATATTGAATATTTCAAATCTCATCGTCTTTAATTAAACCTAAAACCTTATAAACCTTAGTTTAAATGAAACTGTGCCTGGATGTAGAAGCCGCGGAGGGCCGAGAAAGACATGGCATGATCAAGTACGACAAGTACTTGAAAGTGGACATGTGAAATGTCGGAATAATCGGCGTATGTGCATGAGAAGATGTATGAATGTAGAGGAAGCAAAGGAAGTCTGTCAGGACAGAGTGGTATGGCGTTCTATCCTCTCTGCCTACCCCTACGGGGAAATGGCGTGATGGTTAGTTAGTTAGTTAGTTAAAACCTTATATTTACTCGACGATAAAGTTTGTTTAAAAAAAAACTAAAAAAATACATTTTGCATAAATTTGTAGTCTTGGCGAAAATATTTTCTGCATTTTTTTTTTTTTAAATCGAAGCTTTAAGTTATTTAAATGACGTTTCTTTTTAATTCTTATGTCATAACATGTTGCATGTTTGACAAAGTTTTTAGCTTTGCTTTGATACTGGCCAGGAACAGTATTTTAGCCGTGAGAGTTAAGTCTCCTAAACAAGCGAGCTTGAAAGTCCACCGTGAAATTTGAAGCCTCTTTTTTACATACAGGTCAATCAATCAATCAACGCATTTTCAGTTGAATGCGTTGACAGCCAGTCCCTGGAAATATAATAATAATCGAGTGGTACGAACGACAATTATGAAAGGTGTTAAAACCTACTTCAAAATTCCTCCCATCAAAGTCTTATTGGTGTATTCAAAATCTAAGCCCACGAGATCAATATGTCATTTAAAATAATCCTTTTAGTTTTGCCGATATTAATTTGATATTGATGTAAATGTTTCTCTCATGACTGACGCATCTAACACGCGTGATGTGAAATTCAGAAAATTCGAACGACACTTATTGTGGTTAGTATTGTGAATAAAATCTATACATGTAAAAACTTGTAGTACAACCCTACAACTGGTGAATCCACATCGTATTTGGAGTCGAATGTGTAAAATGATTTTTGAATCTGAGCTTTTTTTCTCCTTTCAAAGCTTTCATAAGTACCGTAGATTTAGCAAAATTGTACGAATTCTTGTTAAAATCAAGTTTTTCAGATAATATAAAATTTATGTTAGACGCACTCACTTTGTAGTTATTCATTATAAACTATTTAAATGAAAAAACTTTGTTTTTAACTACTTTTTTATTATTAATCTAACTCCCGTCCGGTTTAGAAGCAACACGCGTCACTTTTACGGAGAGACATTTCTAATTATAGACGTTTTATTAAAAATTCCTGTTAACTTTTCGTTGATTTATTTTTTTTTTAAATCCCAAAACTCTAAATTAAAGATAAAAAATTATCGAAAATCGAAAATAAAGTGAAGGTTTATGTGATAAAAAATAGCGTATGACGTCAATATTAAAAGGAATTGTTTATTTTTAATGAATGTACGCTATTTTAAGTATAATTATAATTAATAAAAATTGTTACGGTTTCTATGGTGACATGCCTTGAAAATATTTGTTTATTTTATTGTTTTAAAACTAACTAACTAACCATCACGCCGTTTCCCCGCAGGGGTAGGCAGATAGGATAGAACGCCATACCACTCTGTCGACACACTTCCTTTGCTTTCTCTACATTCATACATCTTCTCATGCACGTACGCCGATTATTCCGACTTTTCACATGTCCACTTTCAAGCACTTGTCGTACTTGGTCATGCCATGTCTTTCTCGGCCTTCCTCGTCTTCTACATCCAGGCACACTTGCATTTAAACTTCTTTTAGCCGTTCTTTCATCACTCATTCGCTCCACATGACCAAACCATCGTAAAAGACCTTTCTTAATTTTGTCGATAATGCTTATCTCAGCCTTGCACTCTGCTCTAATTCCGTTTTATTGTTTTAACGCCCATATTACTCAATGACATCATAATATTTAAGTTAGCTTGAAGTGGTACTTACTTTTAGGGCAGTTTCTAAATTAAATTAAATTAGTTAAAATTATTTATTCGATAATTGATTATGTGGGGTACCTTTTAATATAGAACACGCAATGATTGAGTCATGGTGTTATTATGATAATCATATTTTCTTGAATAATGGAAAGCGGCCATTGTGAAAATAATGCGGATAGAACGAGTATGTAATATGAATAATTAACATTATGACTGACTTACATACATAATTACAACATCTGATTTTGTTCCGATTTCCTTATGGCTATAAAAAATATTCGCATTATCCTGTCTTCATTATTTTTACTAGATACGCGTATTACATTACTTTTCAATTAAATTTCAATTTTATATAAGTACTTAATAAACCGCCTCGTAGTTTAGTGGTAGCGCACTTGGCTACCGTGCGCGAGGTCGCGGGTTCGATTTTCGTAGACCTCCTACGTCTATGAAGAAAGACCCATATTTATGGCTTGGGTGATGATTTTTTAAGTACATACTACAACTACAACTGTCCCATATCCGCACCCAATGGTGCATAGGGCACTGCATCGGTCTACCAAGTACAGTGTATATTGATCATTTTTATTGCATGAAGGTAGGATGATCAGTTATATGCTCCAGTACCAGTCCAAGGTATAACATGTAATATTTATATGAAAATCACATGTTAATAAATATTTCATGTTGTCCCCCTACGGGTATAGAACCCGTGACCTCATGCACCGTAGCCAAATGCGATACCACTAAGCTACGAGGCGGACGCGTAATCTGTTTAGTATTTCTTAAAATAGCTTTCTAACCACACGATCAAATGAGGAAGAAATTATACAACTTTAGTTTATATCATGCACAGAAATCAAAAGTAATTGAATAAACGTGTGTTATTATTATTATTATTATGGATAATTTATATAGCGCCGTTTTCGTATAAATATACCTCGAGGGCGCTTTAAATACTGAATTAACGGCTCGGTAAATTTCAAGTGAAAAAATATAATTTTGCGAGTAGAAAATGCAAAAATCCAAAGATTTAGGGAACAAATGGGTTTTAAGTTTCTTTCGAAACATCACTTCACTCTCACAGTTGCGCACTTCTGGTGGGAGAGCATTCCAAGCCACAGGAGCAGCAACCGCAAAAGCGCGCTCTCTAAATTTTGTGCGCTGATTACGGATCGGTACTAAAACCTTGCCTATAGCTGTAGATGTAGCTGATCGAAGTGTGAGACGTCTTTCAGTTAGTTTATCTGGAATGCAAAGCTCTTTTAAATACTCTGGAGCGGCATCATGCATGGCTTTGTACATTAGCCAACAGAGTTTGTATTCTACACTTTGTGGAAAGCGCAGCCAGTGCAGTTTCTTTAGCAGTGGAGTGATGTGGTCGAACTTAGAAATTCCGAAAATAAGTCTAGCGGGAGGGTTCAATACTGATTGCAGGCGAGTCATTTTATTCGGTAGTGTATATCTTTTTCCTTTCCTATGGTTATTTTGCGTATGACTGTGACTTTTTTTGGTTAGGATGTGGATAGGGTGCGGCAGGGGACGCATGAAATAGTTCTGCCAAAAAGGGTGACTTTTAATACTGTATGTGGTGTTTTAGGACGTTTGGGAGTAGGATTTTCTCCGCAATCTCCTATCCTCGTCGTCTTTTCAACCCTCTCCTTGGTTAGAGGGGGCCGGAGGGAGGCTGCGGTTGGGCGGGAGGTAGTTGTAACTAACGACTAAAAATGAGGTAGAATTATAAAAATCCCTATCACTGAAAATTTGGGCCAGCTCCTTGAGCAGGTTGGGGTGAATGTGTTTATGACAATCTTAGAGCCGAGACAGTGATAGGGGCAATGAAAGCATTTGGTCGCGTATTTAACCTTCTTTTCTTCCGCTTTTTTCAGTTAAATCTGAATCTATTAAATTTCGCGGATTACCTTAAAAAATCGGTAGAGTTGTGCTGGACTGAAAAAAGACTCAATCGACCTATGTATTATTCACCTAAGGGCGTTTGTCCCTCTTCCTCTCGCACTTTCACACTCTCGACATTCTAACCTCCGGCAGGGAATTCTCCCCTATAATGTTTGATTTCTCATAGTCTTTCAAAACAGTCTAGGGAAAGGGTGGGGTTTTCATTGTGTGCATTAAATAATAAGGGACACATATTTTAATATTGCAAAAATTTTACATGAGTTATGCGCACTTTATACGGGACAGAAAACTGTACAGTTTCTTGTGCAGTTTGCAAACTGTCATGCGCAGTAGCCAAATGTTCTACCACTATGCTGCGAGGCGGACCAAATTATTATTTTTAATATCTACGTTACTTTAAAACAAAAAATATGGTTCATTAAGTTACAAATTGATAAAGTAATGTCAGAAAATCACGAAGATCGTGACCATTACAAGTCTGTTACTATTGTCTAAGATCAGTTACATGACTCTACAAATTGTCACATCATTATTAGTTTGTTCAGTGGGCCGTTTTGTTAAAAAACTTAATTATTTACTTGCCGGAACCCGAGAGTGAGAGTATACAGGATGTATCACTTCGAACTTGTATTATTAAATAAAATTGTTAACTGCAACTACTTTCCATATTTCGCAATGGTGCATAGGGCGTTGCATTGGTACACCAAGTGCGATACCAGTACCAGTCTAAGGTATCACACATATTATGAAAATCACATTAAAATAAATATTTCATATTGACCCCATTGAGAATAAAACCTGGGACTTTAGGCATGGTAGCCCAGCGCAGCGTGCTAATCACTAAACCTTGAGGTGATTTCACACAAAAATGGCGCTTAATAAATTATCCATAATAATAATAATAATAGTAAATTAAAAAAAATTAAAACACTCAGAATTTCGCTATTTATCTTCCGAGCTGCAGGCATTTAGATACATTTTATTTATTTAAAACTTCATGTACAATTACATAACAAGAGTACAAGGGCGGGCTTATTGCTTTTAAAAAAAATATTCCAACCAACCCTTAGCAATTTAGTGATAGTTTTAATTGTACCGAGTATTGGTGGAAAGACAAAGCTTTAACATTACATTGCATTATTTACAAGATTAATATATTTATTAAAATATGACTCGGGAAATGAAAAAGAGTAAGAAAGGAAAGGGATAGGGAAGAGGATGAATGAAGGATGTTTTAAAGGTTTGAGGAGAGGTAGTAATGCTTCAGACGTTTCTTAAAAACAAATAAGGAGGGCGCATCTTTTACATCCCGTGGAAGATCGTTCCATAGTCTTGCAGCCTGGACAGTGAATGATTTCGTAAAAAAAGGAAGTGTGATGCCTACGAATACAGTGTTTTTTCGTTCGATGAGCGTATAAATAGTCCATGCTCAGGGAGGTAAATAAAATTATCTGCTAGGTATCTCGGTGCAGTTGGGTTATTAAGAATATTGTATGGGAATGTTGGTAACAACAAATTTTGAAATTAAATTGTAATTGAATGTTTTTTTACATACTAGTACTAGTAATGTACATGCCACGCGGAGCTAGCGCGGTGGAAATAACCGCAATTGAACATTTTTCTGGTCATCTCGCCTACCACACAAAAAATGCTCTTCAAAATCGCTCTATTGTAAAATCATAAAAATGGTGTATTGAACAAACCTAGAACCAAGCGACGAAATATACGATCACTGAAACACATAACTTACAACTTCTGTCATTAGTGCCATTTACTGTAGCTGTCAAAACAGTAACCATTCATGAGCACTATTTCTCTAGTCGTTGGCAGTGCCAACAATGGGAACATGGCAACTATTGAATAGGTAATTTATTCGGTATGAAGATTCTAATAACAACATACTTACTGTTTTCAGCATACTTTTTAATAATGAATTTTTCAGTTTATAATACCTATGTTTAAAAAATTTATAATACTGGCAATCACTATACTATTTTAATCTTGATAATTTTTATTACATGAAGGCAAGATAATATCAGTCTTACGCTTCATTGCCAGTCCCAGGTATCAGATTTGAAATATTTTCTAATTAAGTATTTCAAAGTGACTTCCTCGGGGCGCGGTCCCTTACACCACAAAGCGGACAAGTAATATATCTTGCAAGTTGCAAATAATAATATGTACCAAAAAAATTTTGGGAAAGTTTGTAATAGAAAATGTCGAGAAAGCTTATAATTAAAATACCGATTGAATAAAGTACAAATGGCTTAATTAAATATTTATTATCCATTAATATCACGTTTCAAATTGATTTACTAAAACTACAAGACGAAATACATAAATATTTGGCAACGAGTACAGTTAGTACAAATCGTGCCTCGATTTCTATATTTTGTTTATTTAAACATATTAATTTGCTAATGATTGCAATTACAAAATATTCTATTTGCTAAGAAAAAACTAATGTGAGCTTTCTAATACACACATAAAATATATATTTCAAATTATGAGATTTGATCTAACTAACTAACTAAACATCACGCCATTTCCCCGTAGGGGTAGGCAGAGAGGATAGAACGCCATACCACTCTGTCCTGACAGACTTTCCTTGCTGCTTCCTCTATATTCATACATCTTCTCATACACATACGCCGATTATTCCGACACTTTTCACATGTCCACTTTCAAGTACTCGTCGTACTTGTCATGCCATGTCTTTCTCGGCCTTCCTCGTCTTCTACATCCAGGCACACTTGCATTTAAACTTCTTTTAGCCGTTTTTTCATCACTCATTTCGCTCCACATGGCCTAAACCATCGTAAAAGCCCTTCTTAATTTTGTCGATAATGCTTATCTCAGCCTTGCACTCTGCTCTAATTTTGACATTTGTACATCTACATACATAGTTTTACCACACATTCGCCTGAGAGATTACATTTCAACAGTTTCAGATACTTATTTAGAATGCGAGTTTTCCCATTAGTATTTCATGAATGATATCTTGGACTGGCGATGAAGTGTAAGACGGATCATCTTACCTTCATGTAATAAAAGCATAAATGTATACTGCAATTGTATAAATTATTAATTGTATAATATCTACTACGTATGCAATGCCCTACGCGTTGGTGCAGATATAAATGAAAACCACTGCGGGAATCAATGAATTAAATAAACCAATGACATTTTTTTTTTTTTTGTGATTTTTAAATATTTTGTGCATCAATCTGATAGGTCGGTACAACTTCAAACAGACTAAAAAATTGTAAATAAATAAATAAAGAAATGACAAATTTATCTTTGTACGTAGATTTTCAAATCGACTTGCGTAATATTTTTGGGTCAATATAGAATTATATTCAAAACCACAAATTTAGTCAAGGAAGCGATGTGCAAAGCTCTACAATACACCGATAGTATTACAAAAAGCGATAAAAGTTAAAATTTCATAATTTAAAACATAATTTAGACCTAGACACCGTGGTATTTAAAATATCTTTACAAATAAATAATTCTGTCACAGATGGATTGCTTAAGAACGTGAATTTCATCTGAATAAGAATTAAATAAATTCTACCTGTCCTCAAAACCGAAGTTTGTTTACCTAGGTACCTACATAATATTTAACATGTCTTTGTCACGTATTCAATTGATTTATTTGTAATTAATTTATGGATGATGAAAGAACGGCAAAAAAATATATGATGCGACTGTGCCTGGATGTAGAAGTCGAAGAAGACATGGCATGATCAAGTAAAACAATGTGCTTGAAAGTGGGCATGTAAGAAGTCGGAATAATCGACGTGCGTGCATGAAAAGATGTATGAATGTGGAGGAAGCAAGAGAAGTATGCCAGGACAGAGTGGTGTGGCGTTCTATCCTCTCTGCCTACCCCTTCGGGGAAATGGCGTGATGGTTAGTTAGTTGGTTTAGTTAATTTATTATCCGCCTCGTAGCATAGTGGTAGTGCATTTGGCTACCGCGCATCGGAGACGCGGGTTCGATTCCCGATCAAGATGAAATATTTATTAACATGTTTGTCATATTATTTATATTTTATGCGTGTATACCTTGGACTGCTACTAAAGCGTGCGACTGATCATCTTACCTTCACGTAATGAGAATGATCATTATACACTGCACTTGGTAAACCGATGCAGTGCCCTAGGCACATGGGGTGCGGATAAGGGAGAGTAGTGGTAGTAGTAATTTATTTAGGTATAATTTCTTTCAAATGTAGCACATTTAAATTCGTAAAACAAAAATAAATTTAAAAAAAACTAATATTGAGTTTTGTAAGAAATGCGATCAGTGACGTCACTGATGTTCTCAACCACGTTCAAATAAAATGCATTCAAAGTAATGCACATTTGAATGCTGTTTTGTTGTTAAAATTATATTAATTAAAAGAAAAATTTCATTTTTTTATCCCTACAGATATGAAATAGATTTTTTTCCAAATTCAGGAATATGGATATTCGAGCGTTACAGGGCTCATGACCTGTCATTGGCTGGGTTAGGTGGCCACTTTACTTAGTTACGCGTGGTGAATGGTTTTCGATTCGTAACATGTATACAAAATCAAAAATGTTTAACCTGGTGTGGATATTCGCTAATAAGCGGAATGGGGAATGCCCAGCCAATGACAGGTCATAAGCCCTGTAAACGCTCGAATATCCATATTCCTGAATTTGGTAAAAAATCTGCTTCATCTCTGTAGGGATATAAAATGAAATGTATACCTACTCCCGTCTTGGGATAAATCCAGATTTGTGTACAAGTATTTAAACACACCCAAAAATGTTGTAGAAAAGAAAAATTAATTACAAAAATAAAAGTAAAACGGTGTTGATAAAATTAGAAATCCTACCCTAACGCATTTTGCGCGTGATAGCCAAGTGTCCACCGGTCTTGACTCAGTGAATAGAGCATAGACTTAGCATACAACTTGAGGGTTGATACGGGACTCCATTATTTCTTATTTTTTCTATTTATTTATTACATTTCACATTTAATATAATCACAATAATGGGATGGCGACTCAATCAGTAGAGACCCATGCCAATGATCTGGCCCCGACTCACTAGATAGTCCGTGTCGAGTCAGGGCATTGTAGTATTATACATTACACATTGTAGTACTAAACATAATTGAATATTTAGTATAATAGAACCAAGTTTGGATTTCACAAATGGATTTTTTTCAATTTTTTCATTGTGGACTAACTGCTTGTTTCTCCTCTTTATAAGAACTTCTTTGTCACGGCATACTTTAATTAATGCATTGTTTTGTCCCAACATCAAATTAATTACCTTACTCAATTATTAACTTAATTTTCTTATTTCAGGTCAAAAGTCAGCGACACAAAGGATTTAAGCAACATTTGGTTGAGTAGGAGCAGGCAACATGCAGCATCTATTAAAATAACAACCATACTGTCGTGCACCAATCTTGGAGAGAAACACCAGTCCTGATGCAGTGAGGAGTTGGCTCAGCAGAAGAAGGTGCTGATGAAGACATGAGGCCAGTAAGAGATGGTGTGAAGAAGCTGCGGTCTATGTGCAGTACGTTCTTCAACTCTTCGAGGTATGGTGCGCTGGGCAGCATCGTCAAGGAAGTCGTCAGGATTTGAAGACAAATAATACAGTAAGTGGCAATTTTTCACTTTGGGGAATGCGGGTGTCTTCAATATGAAGTATAGAGATTATAATGTTATCAACGAAACTAAGAACTAAATTAATAAATTACCTTTCTTTATTTTGCTCTATCCCCATTATTATTATTGTTATTGTATTATTATTAGTATTATGGATAATTTATATAGCGCCGTTTTCGTATAAATATACCTCAAGGGCGCTTCAAATATTGAATTTAACGGCTCGGGAAATTTAAAGTAAGTGAAAACTCAATTTCTGAGTAGAAAATACCGTTTTCAAAATTAATCAAAAGATTTGAAGAGCATATAGGTCTTAAGTTTCTTTCGAAACGTCAATTCACTCTCACAGTTGCGCACTTCTGGTGGGAGAGCATTCCAAGCCACAGGGCCCGCAACCGCAAAAGCGCGCTCTCCAAATTTTGTGTGCTGATTACGGATCGGTACTAAGTATTAGTACACCAAGTGCAGCGAACCTTGATCATTCGTTGCGTGAAGGCAAGATGATCAGTCTTACGCTTCAGCGCCAGTCTGAAGTATCACACATGAAATATTTTTTATGTAAAAAACAAAAAATTCAAATAAATATTTTTTATTGGTCTCGTCGGTCGGGAATCGAACTTGTGAAATCAACGTGCTACTATTCATAATTATTGATATTTTAATAGAGCTTTCTTTTAAAGAGTATTTAGTTCCAGTTCTTAGTGGAGAAATCAATCATTAATTATTGATGCAAGCTCGTTATTGTATCCAGTATTTGTCTGCAAGGATTTTGATACCCTCAAAAAAATTGTTAATAACTTGGCTTCATTTGCATTCAATGCAATTTAAGGCAATCTTTTGTTTTGGAAAGCGCAATGCGCGCATATGAAAGTTTTCTCTCTCAGTAAATTTAATAAAATATATTGTTTATTATTAAAACTGGTCCAATTATCACAACATAGTCCATACAATTGTTCCAGTTTTGATAGTAAACGACAATTTTTTTATCATTGCTGAGAAAAGAATGCAAATTGCATACAAAAACCTTCCAATGCCAAAAAACTATAGTTAACCCATTTTAATTTTCGATTAAAAAAAAACAATTACTGTAACAAAGCGTTCAAGACGTGATAAATCCATTATAATCAAGACTTTTTATAAACGAACCTTCACCCATATACTTTTCTTTCGTACTTTTTATATAACAAAGAAGTCGACTTGCACTTGATTGCAGCAAAAAATAAGTGAATGCAACTAATTGAACCTTTTGTCAAATAAAGGTAATAATAAAATTGTAAAACTGCAAGGCCAATAAAAGATGTACGGTTTGCTGCAGTATTTAAAAACATATCTGTAAAAGTGTGACTATTGACGTCACAAGATGGAGCTAAATGTCGTATTCGTCATCAGAATATTATCTATTATAATCTAACAAAAGAACCACCGTTTATTGTACCACTAAGTATTCTAGTCATCAGATTGGTTTTGTCAACTATTTTTATAACCGTGAAGGTGTTTTAAAGTTTAAAAATCCTATATTTTGTATTTCCTTTACCAATCACGCAAGACGCACGTGCAATTGCTTCAACATAACTAAATTTTCTTTTTATTTCATTTCAGATGTCTACAGATTTACGAATACGGGACTGAAAAGTGGTGAAAGAATTGTTATGTAATAGTGCGAAGTAAAATATAAAATTTAAATAATCAAAAATCGTGTAAGAAAGTGTATAAAAACTGAGTGATAAAATTGAAGACGATTAAAGATATGTAAAAGAATTTAGACGTAAATTTAATTGTAATTTTTTTTTAAAAGTTTTTTATGAAAAGGGCGCTGGCAAAATTTTATTGATTAAAAATTGTGCGAATACGCGTTGTGAAGCAGTGTCGTTAATTTCAAGATCATCAAAAATACGCATCAAAATTTAGACAACATTTTTCAAAAGCATCAAAATGGCTGTTGTTCCGGCGTTAGCAGGCGCCATCAAGGCAGCATCTGGCATAGTTGGTCTAAGCAAACTTGCAGTGGTCCCCGTTCTTCTGGCTGCCCTCGCCTACTACAATTACGACATGTTCGACCCTGAAAACAGACCCTTCAACCAAAAGGACCTCAGAGAAGAATACGACTTTATTGTGATTGGTGGAGGGTCTGCAGGAGCTATTATGGCCAACCGACTGACTGAGGTGGAAGGGTATAATGTTCTCCTATTGGAGGCTGGAGGACATGAACCAGAAAATTGCTGATGTGCCGATTCTTTCTCTGTATCTGCATAAGAGCAAAGTGGATTGGAAATATAGGTGAGTAAAAGGTTTTTTTTTAATAAAAAATTAATCTCAAAGATATTATTGATTTCCCAACAGAGACAGAGAAACTCTGGAAATGAATGTGGATTATCAAGGCGTTTACAGGGCTTATGACCTTTCATTTAAACTTGTTAAAAATTTACTCGTTAAAATATAAAGCAAAAAAAATTGGAGAGACATCTTTAGGCGTCTTCTAGTAAGTAATTAATTTCGGATGAGCCTTATTTACACCAATAAACATTGATTGCTAAAAATGCTTAACAATCTTCTCAACAGATGTCACCAGTGAGAAATTCACTCGTAATGTGATATTACGAACGCGAGTTCAATATATACATATACAAGTTTGAAAAATTTGTCATATTTGGTTATCAGATGATGGGCGAAATGGGGAATGTTGTAATACATCAAGTGGCCACTTAACCCAGCCAATGAAGGTGTAAACGCCTAGATACGTTTCCACATTCGTTTCCAGAGTTTCTCTGTCTCTGCTGAGATATCAATAATATCTGATATTAGCCCAGCGTGGGTATAATCCAGTAATTTGTCTACAAGTATTTGTACACATTCAAAATGTTGTTAATCTCAAAGAGATCATTTAACGCATTTCATTTATTGAGGAATTTCAATATCCTTTTATTCTATTTTATCACGATGTAAAATTAAACTAAAAATGGAAACATTGTAACGTATGCGTTTTCTTGCACTTTACACCAAGAATCAAATAAATGTTGAACGATTGGGTAAGATAAAGGAATTGACGTAATACTTTTAATCAGAGCTGTATGATATAACAACTCACATAGAAAAGCAATAAATAATTCGAATGCATTACACAGCAGCACGCAATGCTCTGTATTCTGTGACCTGAGAAAGTCGTAGGAAGCGACAATGTGGTTAAAAACAATTAAATAAAAACGTGCAGCTAATTAAAATAAAAACGTTAGATTGCTCTGGATATAACATGATCGGTTGCTCGATCACAGATCACTATCGACGCGGTAATAAGCGACGTGATAAAGATTTTCTTACCGCGGATGTTTAACGTTTTCGCGATCACAATGGAACACGCGTTAAAAGTTATCGATCGGGATTATTAAACGAGCGCATCAAGTCGCGAGCCATTTCCCGATATATATCTTCTTCGCACATATCTTCTTTCAATCTTTCTCGAGTGCCGTATTGCATTTAGCCGGCGTTCGGCAAGCCAAATATTGAGAAAAGCAGTCGACATAATAAACAATCCGACACGCGCGTTGATTTGACGTTTGGCCGCGATATTTATTATCATCTATGGTGCTCGGCAACGCTCGGCAATGCTTGGCAACGGCAAACGTGGTATGAACGTATGTTTATTGTGATCAGTCAAATGGTTAGCGTTAGCATGTGGTTAGCACGTTTTTAACTACGTCGATAGTTATCTGTGATTGAGCTCCTGAAACGATAATATAACACGGTTACTGTTGAAAAATAGTGACGTAATATAACGTAGAACTGACTCTTTGAAGGCAGGATAAGTTTACAGGATGTGGACATTACAATTATTCGGAATAGCTTTAGACACACATAACAGTTGTGTAAATGAAACGATATTTTACGATGATTTAATTGATTTTTCACAGATATTAAATGATGCTAAAAATAGTGTGAAGTAAATAAACGTATTAAAAAAATGTGTTTAATAGACGAATTTTATTACCGACGATTTAACATAATATTTATTGCGTATATTTAAGATGTAAAAATAATTCATTCAGATAAACTTTGTAGATGCCGAATGATTCTTCATTCGACACAGAATCATCTAATACTTTGAGTTATTTGTGATTACCGCGATTCTTTTTACAATGAAAAAAATTACAGGTAAAGAATACGCAATGTTTATATTACTTCTAGTTTTTTTAATATGATTTATTTTTCATATTCAATGGGCACCAACGACATAGGATTTTCATAATATTGATTGTCACAACGTTTCTCACTATTTATTTATTTATTTCTGGATGATTTATAAAGCGCTCTTTTGCGAGAAATCGCCTCAAGAGCGCTGTACAATAAAGAGGCTAGATCACAATACGTCTTGCAGCTACCAAGCGCATGGATGGTTAGGGTTTATTTTTTTACATAATACTGTTAATTTTTTTATTTAATACGCACAAGTTTAACTTACTTTTAGAGTCTACTTTAAAAAACTCAAGCTTTTGTATAGTCCAACAGTTTGAGTGTGTTCAAATACAAAAATCTGGATTTTTCACATGACGGGAGTAGGTGCATATTGATTTTTATACCTCTACAGAGATAAAGTGGAATTTTTTCAAATTTCAAAAAATTAAGTCATTTGCTAATAAAAATACTTAACGACGATAAAAGTTTATCGAGTTAATGCTCGCCCATTAATATAATCGAACAGAAAAGTGCCGAAGATATTTATCGTTTCGATATCCGGAACGTTACGTAATTTAATGTGCCCTATGGCCGACATAATAATGCGAGCGCCGGGAATCGAACCCGTTTGCTGAGAATACGTAGGAGCACGAGAGCCCACAGGGCGACTGGTATAAATCAAAAATATTCAATTTAGGTGCTCGTCTAGACTTTTCGTTCAGTTTTTCAATCCAAGTTCATTCATTGGTGAGAAGATTTTCATGGTCGTTATTTATTAATACATGGGAGAAACAAAACTCGTAGTATAACCCGAAAACTGGTGAATCTACACCGTATTTGGAGATGAATGTGTAATATGACTTTTTCATAATGTTCATAATGGAGTTCTGGTACCAACCCTTCTGGTATGGTAGTGAATCGTGGTGTTGTAAAAAGAAGGATGAAAGTAGACTGAATGCAGTTGAAATGCAATCTCTCAGGCGAATGTGTGGTAAGACTATGTATGATAGGCGTACAAATGTCGAAATTAGAGCAGAGTGCAAGGCTGAGATGAGCATTATCGACAAAATTAAGAAAGGTCTGTTACGATGGTTCGGTCATGTAGAGCGAATGGATGATGAAAAAACGGCTAAAAAAAATATATGATGCGACTGTGCCTGGATGTAGAAATCGAGGAAGGCCGAGAAAGACATGGCAAGTGATCAAGTGCTTGAAAGTGGGCATGTAAGAAGTCGGAATAATCGACGTGCGTGCATGAGAAGATGTATGAATGTGGAGGAAGCAAGAGAAGTGTGACAGGACAGAGTGGTGTGGCGTTCTATCCTTTCTGCCTACCCCTTCGGGGAAATGGCGTGATGGTTAGTTAGTTAGTTAGTTAGATAAAAAAATTCATCTCAAAAAAGCTTTCATTAAGATTAAGTAATATTTCAGAAATTGGAATTAAAATAGCGTTTTTATTTTGTTATATTTATGAATACTATTAATTTGACTATATAAATTATATTTGATAACAATTTGCAAAAATTTATCCAAAAAAAATATCACCTTCGTACTCAATTTTCTCGAAAACTATGAATCAAATCGAAAAAAAAAATTCTACAAAATCGACTCCAAATATGACGCAGATTCGCTGGTTTTCCGCTTGTAACTACAAAGAGTTTTGTTACACTATGTATAATGTATAATATCAGGTATGTAAAAAAAATAGAATAAAAAAAAATAAGGCTGATGTTTTGTTTTTAGATTTACTAAAATTAATATAAAAATTCGTTTTAAAAACGCGTCCATTAGATGCACTAAGTGGGTATAATTCAGAGCTAAACGGAGATGGAACTATATCTTGCATAATTTGATAACATTATATCTACACTGAGATAATAGCCCATCAAGTAACAGGCCAATTGGCCCAAGTGTCGCAACAAATTGTCCCATTAAGAATTTTGGAAAAGGAAATCTGATGAGCTTTTGATTAATTGGCACTATTTACTTGGCTAGAGAATTTAAAGGTACAAAACTAACCGAATAAGTATCTAAGAATTACGCAATTTCCCTGGGGGTAGATTAAAAGGATAGAACGCCACGTAATCTTTACATACAGAATTAACTTCCTTGCATATTTAGAGGAATGGCTGTCATGTGACCTACGGCCGTTTCTTCATGCAAACTTAGTAATCAATTTTCCACTTGAGAGTTAAGTTTTTTTTATGTGTTTTAGAAATCTACAGAGAGCAGTTTGAATTGGGTACTAGGCGTTTTATTGAAAACCAAATGTATTAATCTCCTTTTAAAAAAGTAATTAATAAAAAGTAATTATCAAATAAATAAGACGATACAAAGACGCTTGTAATAGATATCTAAAATGTGTAAAACATATAGCTCTAGTGCTGAATTCTTTACTCTATTCACCGAGTCGAGACCAGTAGACACACGGGGATGAAGTGCAAATTGCGTTAGGGTAGGATTCCTAGTTATCGACACCATTTTACTTTTATTTTTGTGCTTTAATTTTCTTTTGATTACGATAACTGGTGCAGCTGAAGCGCGATTTTTGCCGACTATTACTTGACACGAGAGAACGGTATGCATGCGAGATTTTAAGTATGTATACGGCGGAGAAAGAGGCAGAACGAAAGACTCGGCTCCCAGGAGATGCCAGGAGACCTACACCAGTCAATTCAGTAGAAAATTGCCCCTACCTTGGTGTTATGGAGGCTGGAAATGGGAGGAGATCTTCTGTCCTGCACTTCACTTCAAAATAACGTCACAAAAACACAAAACGGATCACAAGATTTCAATACAGACACAAGTACACAATGGATGAAGGTTTTACAGAGTTCAAAGTTGATTTTATGAGAATGCGGTTATAAGATGTGTTTAGATAAGCGAGTTGAGAATTTGCTTGTGGGTTTTTGAGCGGATGCGTTACTGTTGCAATTTTTAGACTACCCGCAAAGTGCCATAGATATGTTGGTTTTTTAGATAAAGGACGGTATAGACAAAGGAATATAGGAATAGGAACCAAGGATTTACTGGGTCAACTTGTTCCAAGAATGACTAGCACAAATCATCACCAGCAAACGCCTCCAGAAACCAAACCCATCGGCCAAACCAATAACAGAAAAATATCATTAGAATGTGCATTACTTTAAATGCATTGTATTTAAATGGGTGGTTGAGGAATTGACATCGGTGACGCCACCGACAGTATTTCTTACAAAACCCAATTAAATTTGCATAGTATTGGTTCGGTTGCCGGGTCACTACAAACAGGTGACATAATTTCTACACGCGTTTCATGTGATGCTTGGTGCGTAGACACGCACTGTGCATTTGTTTGACGGATAGTCCGAGATGCGAATCAAACAGACTATAGGAAGAAAAAATGAGGTTCGACTTTTTTTTTCTACGATTTAAATGCAGACATCAGTTTTTATATAACTTGTATCATAAGAACTGTGGTTTATGTACAATCTAACAATTGTATGTCCTTCGATGAGCGCTTGAATTCACAGCATAACAAACATAATACGATTACAAAATAGGTTGAAACAAGCTATTTTAATAATACACGCAAAATTATTACAGTTCTGCTGTAAAAAAAAATCGTATTACTCGTGTGTGTAAAATGCGTTACAGTTACAGATATCTTGTTTTTTCTAAACAAAACATTTTGGAGTGTGTCCAAATCTTGGTAGACAAAAACTGGATTTTAACCATTACGAGCTAATAATTACATTGTGACAATCTTATTACTTATTCAAGTTGATGTGGCCACTTAACCCCAGCCAATGACAGGTCATAAGCCATGTTAACATCCTGTTTATCCATTTCCCTTCCAAGCGTTATCGTCTCTGTTGAGATTTATTTATTTATTTATTATTTATTTATTTACAAGGTAACTCTACAATTTGTGATATATCTTACATTTTACATTTTATCATATAATAATTACATTACATGGTTTATATTGCACATCAATTACAGTATTTACTCTGCATTATTAATTCTCGTACACTATTTACAGATTTTATAAAAGCTATATAAGTAGTTGGCATTAATATATTCGATCAGAGGTTATAAAAAGATTTCGAAGTTCCTCTTGAAAAATTTACACACATCTTTCATTAAATACATTAAAATATATTATATATTTCTTTCTATGTCATTTGTACAGTCTTATACATTCGACATAAGGTCATTAAAGTGCGCCATTGATATATTTGTTAAAAGTGGGACAAAAAAGTGTTTTCTTTGATCTCAACCACCGACTTGGGTTTATTCAAAGTAATATTTTCCAAGCAGAATATAGAGATGTCAAATTGTAGTTTTTTTCTACTTTAGTTTTTTCTGACGGGGCTGTGTGGCGGCGGCCATAGTGCGATATCATATAGTTATTGTTTTCCAGGACGCAGCCGCAGTCGTCCGTCTGCCAAGCGATGGAGGACAAGCGGTGCTGCTGGACGCGCGGAAAGGTGCTCGGGGGCTTCACGCGTTGCTCCAAACACCATGCTGTACGTGAGGGGAACCCACCGCGACTACCAGCAGTGGGAGGCGGCCGGCAACCCCGGCTGGGGGGCGGTGGACGCCCTCCGGTACTTCAAGAAGTCCGAGGACCAGAGGACACCCTACCTGGCCAAGTCCAAGTACCCTCTCTACAGTAGTGATCCAACATATAAACCTTAATATGAATTATCACACGTCGTTTCACTTTCATGAGATTTCCTCATTGGCCTGACATCTGTTGAGAAAAATGATAAGCTATTAACTATGTTGGGATTTTTTTGTAATTTTTTTTTTTTGTTTTTTTCAATAATATACATAAAATGAAAACATTACAGGTCCTAACTGAGTTGCCTACTGCAACTCGTTCAGTAGGTGCTTAATACAAATTCACACTAAAAATAAAAGTACACAATACATACCCTTAGCGCCACAAAAAAATAAATACATATAAATAATAATTACAATTCCTAAAACTCAATATAATAAATTTCGCGCTCTAGCAACCAGAGTTAAGTAATATTTCATCCGAATTTAATTACTTATAGAAGCAGCCTGAAGATTGTCTCTGCAATTTATTTGTTCATTACATTTAATTAGGTTTGAAGTATATACAAAATTATGTAAAATCGATTAAAAAATAGCGTAGCTGTTGTTTAATCCACCAGTAGCATCAATCACAGACGATTGTCGACGACTTAAAAACGTGCTAAGCATTTGACCGATCACAATGAACATACGTTCATTTTTCAGGTGGTTATTTGACGGTGCAGGATTCTCCATACAACACGCCTCTCGGAGCGGCTTTCTTCAATGTGGCGAAGAAAGAAATGGGATATGACATTGTTGACGTCAACGGAGCACAGCAGACAGGATACGCCTTCTTCCAGTACACCATGAGGAGAGGATCCAGGTGTTCTACGTCCAAGGCGTTCCTGCGTCCAATCCGGAATAGGGAGACATTTCCACGTGGCCATCTTTTGCCACGTGACAAAGATCCTTATCGACAAGGTGACGAAGAGAGCGTATGGTGTCGAATTCATCAGAGATGGGGTCAAACAAATCGTCTACGCGAAGAGGGAAGTTATTCTATCCGCTGGAGCCATCAACAGCCCACAATTACTCATGCTTTCAGGGGTTGGACCCAAGAAACATCTCAAAGACATGGGAATAGATGTGATACATGACTCACCGGGCGTTGGTCAGAATCTACAAGACCACATCGCTGTAGGTGGATTAGCGTTCTTGGTCGATCATCCCGTCAGCACCCTTCTGAGTAGATTGGTCAATATCAACTCTGCCATAAGGTACGCGGTGCTCGAGAATGGACCACTTACATCCAGTGTCGGTTTAGAGGCAGTTGCTTTTATTTCTACAAAGTACGCAAACCAGACTGACGATTGGCCGGATATAGAATTCATGTTGACGTCTTCTTCTACGAACTCTGACGGCGGAACGCAGGTAAAGAACGCCCACGGATTGACAGACGATTTTTACAATGAAGTGTTTAGAGAGATTGATTTCAAAGACGTGTTCGGGGTATTTCCGATGATGTTGCGTCCAAAAAGCAGAGGATTCATCAAACTGCAATCGAAAAATCCTCTACGATATCCATTACTTTACCATAATTATCTTACGCACCCAGATGACGTAGGGGTTTTGAGAGAAGGTGTGAAAGCGGCACTTGCTATAGCGGAGACGGCGGCCATGAAAAGATTCGGGGCAAGGTTCCACAGTAAACAGCTGCCGAACTGCAAACACCTACCTCACTTCACGGACGAGTACTGGGATTGCGTCATCAGACAATACACTATGACCATCTACCACATGTCTGGGACATGCAAGATGGGTCCATCTACAGATCCGCTGGCTGTAGTTGACCCTCAGATACGAGTCAACGGAATCCAAGGATGGAGGGTTATAGACGCTAGCATAATGCCGACTATAACAAGTGGTAACATCAACGCTCCAGTCATGATGATAGCAGAAAAAGGAGCTGACATGGTTAAAGAGTTATGGAAGAGGAGTGCAACAAAACGTAAGAAGCGCAGCCTTAACCAAACGTGCATTGATGATTGTCATTATCATGAGCCCTACGTTAGCGCGAAGAAAATATACGCCAAGTTTTTAAAACACGAAAATGATGAAAGGTGATGTTCGGAAATCATTAACTGATAGAAGACTTTTTATCCTGCCCTTAATAGTTTTGTACCTTCTTTAAATCTTCTATTTATCTTTCATTGTTGTTTTTTATTTATTTTCAAATCATTTTGCTGAATTTTTGCAGCGAAGATAACTACAAGGTCACAGATACCCGACACTTACATTAGTAAATAATGAATTGACCTAATCTTTAGAGTAGTTAGGCAAGTTGTTAATACTGACCTAGTCTTGTAAGTCAAGGTAGATGACTCTTGGTGGGCCAAAACATAATTATAACACTTGCAATGAATAACATATTGTAATGAAATGTATAAAAAAACGTTCAGGGATTTCAACATGTGTGAATGTAATTATTTATATTTATAAGTGTGCAGTAATTTTCTAGATATACTTAAGTGTATTTTATGCTTTATGTAAAGTGTTTTGTTTCACATAAATGATTTTCGACTGTTGGTAACTAAAACTATTATAAATTACTTAAATAAAATACTTGTGCAGTAAGTCATACAAAAAATATTGGATACAAGTATTTCTAGAATTATTTTTTTTTCTATTTAATTTTAAAATAAAACAACGTAGTCACAACCGTTTTCAGAATGTGTTATTGATGTATTATGTGGCCAAAATTAAAGCCATTGCAGATATCAAAGAAAGTTTAAAATGTAAAACGATAAACTAATATTCTATTGCCATGATTGATAACTTTTCTTGATTTATTAATTTTTCTGTTAATATTCTGTTATAACAAAGTTAAAATGTTTTTGCTCTAAAGCCATAGTGTAAAAACACGTAATATTAATAACTGACAAGTTAAAAAACATTATCCTGTAATTTATTTGTTGTTTAATCAAAAAAGTTGCCTTTTATAATTCTTAATTCATATTAAATACTGACAAGTTAAAAAATATTATCCTGTAATTTATTTGTTGTTTAATCAAAAAAGTTTGCCTGTTAATATCTTATATCATTGCTCTATTGATCGATAATTAAAATATTTTTTTTTTTTACCATTCGACAGTCTGAAGATGCCCAATAGAGGGTGCAAGTGCTAACTGTAAGTGGATTTGTACCAGTATTTTTAATGAACTTTCATTAGGTTATATTTATATAATTGTTAGATAATGTTTTTGTAAGATATTTTTCGCCTGCCACTGAACGTCGAATTAAGGCGAAATATTTACTCTCACGAATATAATTAAATAAAAATATTCATCTATCGTTCTTGCTTGTACTAAATTATTTGATACGGACTAAAATATATTAAATTTTTATTGTTGTTAAATTTAAAAAAATTTATTAAAAGCGAGAGTGTGGTGATAAAATCATAAGAGACGCTTTTGATGTAAATTAATTGAGAAATATTTTTTATAAGTGTTTTATGTGTGTAATGTGTAAGTAAGCTATAATTTTCATGTCAGTATTGATTCGTTTAAATATAATAAAAAATGGTTACCTAAATCAAAGAAAATGTTGCTCAAATGTTTTGTAAATAACTTAAATGTAATGAAAGAGGGGGTTATTCTTAAAATGAGGTTACCGTTAGACGGTGCGTACTTTTGTATTTTTGTAAAATAAATTCATAATTTATATAAATTTAAGCGTTTGATGTTTTGCTATCATCTTTCATTTTCAATAAGTGTGACCGCGTTCCATGGCATTTTTTAATATGAAAGACAAGTCTACATACATGCTTCATATCGCAAAACAAGATGGCCGCCATTCAATCTCCCGAGAACAGCTTGTTAAACCAGTATATCTGACCAATTGAGGTTGACGGTATATTCATCTGTGCTCCGGCCGTCCCCATCCCGCGTCAGCCGCATGCGATTCTACTAAGGTTGAAGACTATTTGGAGCGGATTACCTTAACTGTCTACTCAACTGTCCACGTCAAAAATCGAAAGCGGATTTTTCGGCTTCAAAGTAGAGTAGAATCTTGGTAGACTCTCTCAAGGTCTATGCATTCCACAAGAAATAAAAGATCGACCATTTTTGAGAAGGCAATTCGTCGAATAAGTAATGTTAGAGCTTTACGATTTGACAGTTCGGCGAGAAATCGGCGTCTAGTGACGTTGGCGTTTACGACCGGAATTGCGGCCCTGTTTGCATAGATTTTTGACAGTTTTGTTACTGGCTGGAGAAATACCACCTACCGCCGCGCCGTTAGCCACCCTTTTCTATGACGTCACTCCGTGGAAAAAATATCGCACTTAGTACATAGTAAAGTATGTGGCGCGTATTTGAAATGTGCAACTTGAAAAAATAGTATCTTCCATTAATATCACACAAAAAAGAAATGTTTTTTGCTTGGTTAAATAGCACGTTAATAGAAAAAAAATAATTTAGAAAACAGTGGCATTGCTAATTGTGTAGAAATGCTTAGAAAATGGTGTCAACTCGATAAGATTAGTGAATACAGCGGCCTTCTTAACAATTTATGCATGATTTATTTGCAAATAAAACCTTGTAATAGTGAACTCAACGTTAAACCAGTAACATATATATCGTCCCGCCGTCCAAGGCAAAAAGTCACTATCCGAAATACACCATTTTGAGAAATTCGAGGATTTTAAAGTTAGGCCTAGGAAAAAAATCAGATTTTCGATGTTTTAGAGATTTTTTTTTTAACACAGAATAATTCTTGGTTGTGTGTCTGAATCTAAATCCATGTATTAGGCTCTTCTTCTGGTGATAATTTTTAATCTAGCTAGAAGGTTTTTTAATGAAAGCAAGGGGTGGGTAAAATTTGGGTTAGGTGACTTGTGCTTGGTTATAATCTGTACATATGCAAGGCCAAAATTAAGAAGCGAAAGTAACTATTTCGCTTTAGTTATTTTTTCTGTTTCAAACAAGAAGCAAATTAGATTATGAGTGACAAATCAATAATAAAAAAAACTTCACTATCTTCGTTTGATCAACTTTGTGCTTGGTTTATAAAACTAACTAACTAACTAACCATCACGACATATCCCCGAAAGGGTAGGCAGTGAGGATAGAACGCCACAACCACTCCTGTCCTGGCATACATCTCTTGCTTACCTCCTCAGTCATAAATTCTCTCATGCACGCACGTCGCATGATTCCGACTTCTTACATGCCCACTTTCAAGCACTTGTTTTAACTTGATCATAGCCATGTCTTTCTCGGGCCTCCTCGACTTCTACATTCCAGGCAACAGTCGCATCTATATATATTATAGCCCGTTCTTTCATCATCCGTCATCATCGCTCTAACATGACCGAACCAACGTAAAAGACCTTTCTTAATTTTGTCGATAATGCGTTAATTTCTTAATTTTGTTGGTAATGCGTTAATTTCTTAATTTTGTCGATAATGCGTTAATGTCGTTAATTTTGTCGATAATTTATTACTTTCTTTTAAAAAAATACAGTGTAAAAGGTCTATCTGCCGTTGATGAGTTATGCTTGTTGATGTTTTTATTAAAAGTCATTAAGTCAAAAACCAAAAAATGACGATTAATACAAGACATTGTCTAACTACGTTACTTTGGTGGATGTTTGCATCTTAAAAGAGCGGTTTATTTGACGCTTCGAATGGCATATTGAACTAAAACCTGTCATTTTAGGTTAGTGGAGTTAGTGACTTTTGCCTGAACGGCGACGATCAGGTACATTGTTCACCCAACACTATACCGGTTTTTACATCAATCTTCTTGTACACAGCATAAGTCTAATGTTTTATTACCAATCCGGGCGGGAATCGCCAATAAATATACCTACATCATTATACTTATAATGTATCGTCAAACATCCAAAGAAAACGCGTGTATCCACTCGTCTCCAATAAAAAAACTTCGTTAATTTTTGTTATCCTGCATAGTATATAACCCACCCCCCCCCCCCCCCCCCCCCCCCCCCCCCCCCCCCCACGCCTCTACGTGTAGATATATTGGTTATCCCTGCAAAGTAGTAACATTTAATAAATTATGGTCTCCCGATCGAACGTTCAGTTGTTCGCACGTTGGGCTGTATTACGAGGTCCGGTTAGATTTCCGAATGCTGCCTAATATGGAATAATATATTAAATTGTGTGTTGTTGTAGTACTATGTATGATAGGTGTACAAATGTCGAAATAAAGCAGAGTGCAAGGCTGAGATAAGCCTTATCGACAAAATTAAAAAGGGCTTTTACGATGGTTTGGTCATGTGGAGCGAACGAGTGATGAAAGAACGGCTAAAATACGTTTTAAATGCAAGTGTGCCTGGATGTAGAAGCCGGGAAGAGGCCGAGAAAAAACATGGCATGAACCCCAAGGTACGAGAAGTACTTGGTCATGCCACGTGAAAAGTCAAAATAATCGGCGTGTGTGCATGAGAAAGATGTATGAAATGTAGAGGAAGAAAGGAAGTATGTCAGGACAGAGTGGTATGGCGTTCTATCTCTCTCTGCATAACCCCTACGGGGAAATTGGCTCGTGATGGTTAGTTAGTTTAGTTCGTTGTGTTACATAAAATTAATGTCCAAAATAGCGTATGTCAAATTACTTGTACTTATACCATGTAAATATGTGTGTTTATGTATAATACAGTTTCATCGCATGTTATTTTATTCATGGAAAAAGCAAATATTATTAAAAGCTCCGAGAGCATTATTTTACAGAGACATCTATTAATATTTTTATGAAGTAAAATAAGTTAAGATCTTGAATGATCTACTTTAAATAATGGTCTCATTCGGATAATGTTTAAAAACCATGTCAATAGATGGCAGTAGGATAGAGTAAATGGAGAAATATTTTTTCTATACCTAGGTATATACATTGCGTTTTCATTGAAAAATGTATTATACATCAACATCTCGATGTACAAGCGGAGAACCAGTGAATCTACATCAATTTTTGAGTCGATTTTGTAGAATACTTCTTTTATATGACCCTTAGTTTTTCAAGAAAATTGAGTACCTACGAAGCTGATTTTATTTTTCGATTATTTTTTGGAAATTATTTTCAAATATCAGTTATTTCGTAACATAAATAAGACGAAATAAAAAACCCAAATTTTAATAAGAATTAACCCAAATTTTATTTAATCTGCGGTACTTATGAAAGCTTTTATATGTAAAATAAAATTCTATCTAGATTAAAAATTCATAGTATACATTCGACTAACAAATTAATATGATGTAGATTTACCAGTTTTCGTGTTTTACTACGACTTTTTGTCAGACAATGTGTGAATAAATCAAAATAAATAATAACATATTCTGACGTATTTTTAACGAAATCAGAGAAATCAATTTAGCAAGAATTAATTATACTAATAATAATAATAATCGTAATTGAAAAATTAAATACATTATACGTAATAGCAAATTGGTTAAACACGGTATAAACGTTAATTTGTGATAATCAGTACCTAGTATTTTGAAACATGTATTACTTTCTCATTCTGATATTATATAAAATTTCAAACCTTGTATTACTACTACTTTCCCTTATCCACACCCAATGGTGCATAGGGCACTGCACTGGTACACCAAGTGCAGTGTATCTTGATCACTTATTACATGAAGGCAAGATGATCAGTCTTACTCTTCAGTATCAGGTTGTCGGGTGCGATTCCCATGGATAGGGGGTAAATAAAAAAGTCTTTTTTTCAATAAAATTTGGTGTTTTAAAAACGTTTTTTCGTATTTATGGAAAGCCAGCTAAGTCTATTATTAAATGAGAAATCCACACTGCTACCCGGATTGAATTTTCAAAAAATGTGCTTTCGTGTAGACGCGTTTTTTTAAATTTATTGAAGTGGGATGAAATATGGCCCCAAACACGCACGCAAAAATTAATAAATGTATGTTGAAAATAGCATTCATGTTCAAAAAAAACAATGACGTCACTCCTTGTATGCAGTTGAAAGTGTTTCCGGTTTCCGTTTTTAAACCCCCGTAGCCGCGTACCATGTCGCTTTTAATATGAGTGCAAGGCTGAGATAAGCTTCTATCGCAAAACTAAAGATGGCCGTTCAGTCTACCTAGAACAGCTGTAGACAGTATATGACAGTTGAGTCAACGGTGAATATTTTATCTGTGCTTCCCGCGTCAGTTTGCATAGATTTTTGACAGTTTTGTTACTGACATGAAATACCAGTGCCTTAAACAACCCGTTTTATGACGTCACTCCTGCAAAAATGACGCAGTTAGTACATAGTTGTATGAATGTGGCGGGATTTGAAATGTGTGCCTTCGTAACAAAATGGTATAAAAAAATCTAATCCTCTATGCCTATATGGTTAGTTAGTTAGTTAGTTATAGAAAACAGTGGATTCCCTCATTATCACATATATACTTCCAACTATTTTCTAGGTAAATATGAATTCAAAAAAAAAAAACATTAGTAATTAAATAACCACCGCGCGCCGTCCGCCTAGCCCTAGTGGCCTAGTTTGGCTAGCGTGTTTGGCTATTGTGCATGGGGGTCGCATGCACTCGATTCCCTTATATTTCATGTGTGATACTTTGGACTGGCAGTGAAGCGTCAGACTATCTTCTTACCTTCTAGTAAACAAAAATTATCAAAGATACTCGCATTTGGTGTTCCAATGCAGTGCCCTATGCACCATTAGGTGCGGATAACCGAAATTAGTAGGGTAGAGAAGTGGTAGATAAATGATTTAAAATATTCAGAAATGGTTTCCAATTCAGAAGAAGTGGCGTTTTCTACGGAGCAGTCAAAAAATGTGCATTTAAAATGTATTTTCTTGATATTATTCAATATTTATATTAACATCTGACAGTTTTGATCAAAACTTTCACTCATAAGACAATGTAACAAAACATGGCTTCTTTACTGTTTATTTCCCGCTGTAAACACATTACAAAACTTTGTAATAAGCATTCTCTTAACAGATAAACTTTACAATCATTATTCAACATTTAGATAAAAGTACCGAAAAACCTTACAACTTTGCGTTCGGTGGACAACTTTGCACCAAAAAAAACTACAAAAAAAAAATAGTAAAGCTTTTTCTTATAATAGCCACCCATTCTCTGACTAACTTCATTCTGTAACTTTAGGTAGTTATAAGTTTATATTTTATGTACGAAAGTTAATATCAGTTTAGGGGCTCTATGGAGGACTTCAAAGGTAAATTAAATGCATTTAACAATATTTATATTCTCAGTCCGTGAATTATTCATGTTTTGTTTTTGTTGACAACTCAGCGCTGGCAACTCCTTAAAACTTCATTCATAATCGCTACCCCCAGCGCCATTCTTTTCTACAGTGCAAAGTTGTCTACCGAGAGCAAAGATGTAAGGCCGTACGGTAAAATAATACAGCGCAATGCGTTGTTGCGCGCTCAACTAACCAAACAGATAAACATCTGTTTATAAAATCACAACAACCGACGGTAACGCAACGGATAACAATGATTTTAATAAAAAGGGATTGTTATGAAACCGGATAAGTCCAAGTTGAAGATTTGCATTTAAAGTTATTTATTTAGTATTCAGACATTATAAATAGATTAAGAGTAGTATTTTCTAGTTCTGGGGCCATATATATGTTGGACTAAAAGTCTCGGTGGCGCCACGATGAGAACTCTCTGGTAACTCGTCCGAACGAGGATCGGAAAATGAAGAAGGACTTACCAGAGCTGGACTCAACAAGGGCGGGAAATGACGATGAAGGATAACCAGGAAGGGCGGAGTATCCTGGAATACTCTGGAAACACCACGTCGAACTGGCGCGGCGGGACACAAACCGAGGGGGCACAGCACACTATTACTCACTTTCACCGAGGGGGGTTTCGGGAATTGGTTTCTGGAAGCTTGGAGATGGAGCGAGTATGACGAGGGGATTTTGATGGAAATGAACGAGGGAAGAACAGGTCTTGGATTTAACGGGAAGAACGGATGATGACGAGTTCGAGATAATGTTGCTGCGCTGAGCGAATATCCGAGAATGAATTGGAGTTAGAAAACAGGTGAGAAAACGGACTGGAATTGATGAAGGGAGGGAATAAATTTCGGAAGGAATTCAAACTACCTATCACCAGAGAGTATCAATAATGGCCAAAACCAAGTCGTATGCAACTTTTAGTCCAGCAGAGTCCCTGGCTAGATAGGAGTTTCCTGGGTTTAATTATACACAGTGTAAAAAACTCGACGTACAAGCGGAAAAACAGTGAATCTACACCATATTTGATGTCGATTCTGTAGATTTTTTTAAAATTTGACCCATAGAAAACAGTAGATTTTTTTTCTATAAATTTTTACAAATTGTTGTCAAATGTAATTTATTCAATCAAACTAATACTATCAATAAAGAAAACAATAGCTAAAATCGAATAATAAGAATTTGAGCAATTTTACTTAATCTTACTTAATTTTACTTGTGAAAGCTACCATTAAGCGACCATCAACATTAATTTGTTGGATTGTTTGATTAGGTATAGACCGTATAGTAAAAAAATATTAAAGTAGATTCTCAGAAACAGTTTTGCGGGACGTAGTCTACTTGTAAATTCAGGCCTCCATTTACATATTTATTCTGTTACATAACCCGCAGAAAAAACGTATTTTTTCCGTTGTTGAATAATTTAATTTTTGTAAGTTTCTTTTGTAATTTCTGTTACTAAAAAAATAAAATATAATTCCAAATTTATTTACCGACCAGCCGCAGCCACGCCGGAAGAGGATGTGTCATAAATTTATCACGTTTTGGGAATATCATTCGTAATAAACATGTCTGCAGATGATTCAGCCCAGACTCCAGACATAATATCAGTGTTTTACCTGAAACAAATAAAAAAAAAAACATAATTAGAACAGTCATCATCATCATCATACCATATCCGTTCCCTATGTGGAGAATATGGAATCCACAAACTGCTTCCAGGCCAAGCGATCGGCCGCCAGCTCCCGTGCATCCTCCCACGTCAAGTCCACGTCCCGCAGCTCTGCCGCAAGCTGCCGACGAATTGTCAACAGCGGACGACCAGGACGCCGACAACCTGATGCCTTGTAAAATAGGCAAGCATGGTGGCGGCTCTCGGGAGGCATACGTAGTATATGGCCTAGCCAGCTGAAACGCCTTCGCCGGATGACAGTAGATACCAAGAAGGGTTGGGTTGCCTCACCTCTGTGTTCCTTACAAAGTGAAACTACCGCACACCTAAAATTATTCTAAGACACCTATTCTCTGCACTTAGAAGTCTGCTATCTTGAGCCCTGGTTAGGTGCCACGATTCGCAGCCATAGAGGAGAACAGGACATTAGAACAGTCAATAACATAATATTATTTTTGATAATAAATTATTGCTATTGACATCTCAACAGATACAGAGGAGCTCTGGATATGAATTTGTATTATCCAGGTGTTTACAGGGCTTATGACCTGTCATCGGCTGGGTTAAGTGGCTACTTGATGTTTCACAACATTCTTGATGTATTAACCACTCCGCCCATCATCTGATAATACTGATGTGATGGAATGTTGTAATGCATCAAGTGGCCACTTAACCCAGCCAATGATAGGCCAAAAGCCCTCTAAACGCCTGGATAATCCAAATTCAAATCCAGAGCTTCTCTGTATTTGTTGAGATATCAATAATGACTGATATTAGCCCATCATGAGTATAATTCAGAAATTATTGGTACACATTCAAAATATTGTTATAAATTATTGTATTTGAATGCTTGCATATACATGGTGTAACAAGACTTGTAGTACAACCTGAAAACTGGTGAATCTACATCATATTTGGAGTCGAATGTAGTATTACTTAGCAATCAAGGTTAAAAAAATAATAATTTTCATCTGATAAAAGCTTTCCTAAGTAGGTACCGCAGATTAAGTAAAATTGCAAGAATTGGGTTCATTCCGATTTTTTATTTTTCATTAAAAAAAATTGATTGAAAAATAACAATATCAAAGGATTTTTTTTTTAATTTTTACGATGCCATATGAATTTTCTAGCGCGGTTTGAAATAGCGCTTTTTCAATTCGCTCGCAAATCCTCCATTTGGCGCACATGCGGTGTGACGTCACATCAATATGGGCGCTCACTTCGTAATGAATTTCCCGCCTTTCAATGGATGGTATTTTTTTTATTTTTTTATTTTTTTATTTTTAACCACCTCAACAGGCCAGGAGGCCCAATAACAGAGGGGAACAACGTCACAAAACACCCAGGCTTGAGAAAAATCTCTTTTGATTTTTGTGTTCTCCGGGAATCGAACCCGGAACCTCCATATCGTGAGTCCAGCGTCTTAGCCATTACGCTACGGAGGCCGCCATGACGTCATTAGCCAATAACGGGCGTTAAAAGTCACTCGTAATTTCGTGTTTTTAAAACATAAATTTATAAATGAAAACAACATTTTCGATCATTGTGTTTTATATCGTTGGAATTGTAAAAATATACTTCAAATATTTATAACGTTTTCAAGGATATTCATGCTATCGAAAAGAACCCTATTCTTATTGAATCGGGTTTTTTTAAATTTGTTTTCTTTGTGGATAGTATTGATTTGACTAAATAAATTATATTTATTTGCAATTTTTTTTTTTTTTGAATAATCAACTTCTTTATCAATTTTCTCGAAAACTATGGGTCAAATTAAAATATTTTATTCTACAAAATCGACTACAAATGTGATTTAGATTCACTGGTTTCCAGCTTGTACATCGAGTTTTGTAACACCGTGTACACATTCAAAATATTGCTAGAATAGTATATCCAAGCAAGTTAGCGATAAAGAAAAGTAATAATAATGTATTTTGAATACATACACAATAATATTATAATGTGGAAAAGTGGTTTGTTAATAAATTCATAACACAGTCATAATGATGATGAAAGCAATCCATAAATAAACATTATATTAAACATTAACATGTTATTAGATTGTATTAAATTTATCACATGGCAAATTAGGAAAAAAAAATGTCATAACTAGAGAATTATGATAATCATATTTCAAAGGGAAAATATTCAACCATATTTTGAACGTATAAAAATACTTTCAAAATTACTGGATTATACCCATCCTGGGCTGATATCAGATATTATTGCTGATATCAGATGCTTAACAATCTTCTCAACAGATGTCAACAGAGAGAAAAATTTTTGAAAATTGACGAAAAACAAACTCAATTGTGGAAGGTTCTGTACCAATTCAATATAGGTATATAGTAGTTTCAAAAAGTTGTCATATATGGTTATCAGAAGATGGCCGGAATGGGAATTGTTGTAGTACATCAAGTGGCCACTTAACCCAGCCAATGACGGGTCATAAGCCTTGTAAATGCCTAGATAACCCACATTCGTTTCCAGAGTTTCTCTGTCTCTGTTGGGATATCAATAACATCGGAAAATATTCATTTTATGGTGCGACATTTAGTACCTGGGAGTGTACACGATTGAAAATGGTGGCGTTCAAAAAGAAATGGATGAGTGGCTTTGAATATATTTTACATCGTCTTTTTTCAGTCCAGCCAACTCTACCGATTTTTTCAACAAGCTAAACCGCGATTTTAAGATTGATGGTGTGAAAAAATACTGATGAATTTACGTTATGTACGCGAACAAATGCTTCATTGCCCCTACCACTGTCTCGGCTTATGTATTATAATTGTCATTGTTTCCATCACCCAAACCAACCAGAGTCGGCCCAAATTAACAGTGGTAGGGTATGTTAGTTTCTACCCCGATCATTATTTATTAGTAATTACTACCAACCGTGTGGAGACCGGCATACTGCCTCGCCAGGCCTCCCACCCCAGACATCCACCCGTGCATTCGCGGTCAGGGTCTCAATGGAGGGGAGATTAGGGAAAAGAGGGGAGGGAACGGAACGCATGTGTGCATCTCACACTATCATCCTATCATCCTATCTGGCAGACGCTGGTATAGTAACAAAAGGAAGCGCTAGTCAGGTTCAAGTGAAGTTCAAGTTGTAGATAGTGACATTGCCACCGGAAACGGATACCAGAGCCGCCATTTTATTAATAAATATGTAAAAATGTAAATAAATAATACTCGGTGCTTTAAGGGGCCTACGGATGAGAGCGTACTGGTACTATCTGAACTTTCTCTTACTAGAATACTCGTTAGAGGAAACAGTGGAAGAAAATCAACGGCCCTAGTCGATTTATTTATTGGGCACCTCTAGATTATTACATTTCAGGGATCGCGATCTTCAAACAAAATAAAAATATATATATTTATTCCGTAAAAATCAACTATAGTTAGTATTATTTATCTGTTTTTTAAAAAACACCTCGTCACACAACACTCAAGCACAAAATCACATTTAATTGAGGTGTTCTCGCCGGTCGAGACCGGAATATGCGTAATGCGAATCCATCGTCTTTGCCACTACGCTAAAGCCCACTATATACGGGACAGTTTACTACACAGTTTCCTGTGCAGTCTGAAAACTGTCCCGTATAAAGCTAAAACTGGATGAAAAACTGTGTGCTTGTGTCAGATTCTCACTGTGCGCTAATTCCACACATTTTTCACACAGTTTCGGCGCGCGCATCACCCGCGGCGATTACGACAGTATAAATACGTATAATATTCAATAGTATCGGTACAAATAAACTTTGATAAACTTTTACGGATATATGCGAATATGAATGTAATAATAAATAATATGAACTGAAATCCTAGATCGAAATTCAAAATATCGAATAACGACTATTTGACAGATGAGTAATGTTGCCAAATTGTAAAATCGGTAGAAGTTCCTAAGTTTATCATATAATATGTTGAATTTATCTGCGCTTATAATTGCATAAAATAAATGCTTAAAAATTAAAATGACTCCAAAATCGGTAAATCGGTTGTACATTTTCAGTAGATTCGATAAATCTCCACAAAATCGATAGATCTCAAAAAAAATCGATAAGATAGGCGACGATAGAGATTATTAGTATGGCAACATTTATGGCAGTCCGACTGTGTATTCTATGGTCCGACTGTCGCGTTCTGCGCATGCCTACAGACAGTAAACTGTGCCGTGTAAAGGTAAAATTCACACCGCGCAGTTTTTATTGGTCAGAAAACGGTACAAATTATCTATTTGTTTATTTTTAGACGTTAAAAAAATGCACGCGATACACCTGTTATTGAGTATTGAATAGATTTAAGAAGAGCATTTCTATACGGCAATGGTAATATAAATACGTAGTCGTATTACTTTGACAAAAAGTGAACGCATTAACATTCTACTAAACAAAAAAGTACTTGTACATACATTTCCTAAATGTCTATATTTAACAACGATAATATGAACATAATTCACATCATTTTCTAAACGCTTCCATAAAAATAAATATGCTTTTCACGATTTAATGAATATTTTTTCTTTGATTAAAACATAACGAACATACTTGAAAAATATTCAGGATTTCTGAAACATGATGGATAGCGATTCGAATGGGTCATCAATAGATAATAATTTGCGTCATCACTATAATTTCACACGTTTCGTGTATTGATCAAGATCACTATCGACGCGGTAATAAGCGACGTGATAACGATTTCTTACCATGGATGTGTTTAACATCACAATGGAACACGCGTTAAAAATTAACCCGATAGGAAGCGTAAATTTTTAGAAATCTGTATAAGTCGCGAGCCTTTTCCCGAGATATATCGTTCGAAGCACATATCTTTTTTTCAATTTTTTCTCGAGTGCCGTTTTTCATATAGCCGGCGTTCGGCAAGCCAACTATTGAGAAAAGCAGTCGAACTTAATAAACATTTTTTCCACGCTATTGACTTATCTGATTTTGATATTTTTGACGTTTGGCCATATATTTTTTATCACTATAGCCTAAATCGGCACTTTAAAATTTAGTTCAAATGGTTTTTATTTCTTTTGGCATCTCCTCATACATTTTGCGAAAGCCCTTGTTTAGACTCCGAGACAATTCTCCGTGTTAAATAGTTCCGACTTTTCTTTTCTAATGTTTTTTTTTATTTTTTTTTTTTTTTTTATTTTTTTTATGGAAAAACAACAGTATCGATACATGAACGTAGTATACAAAAAAAAAAAAAGCATGATTACCAATTATAGTTTTTCACAAGTATACAATTCAATAGAAAAAAGAAATATAAGAAATAAAAATAAAGAGTTATGAGGGAAGGATAGGATGATAGGTAAAAGGAAAAGGAGATGACTGGGAATAGGAATAGGATTACCTTTTTAAAAATAGATAAATGAATAAACAGAGAAGACATGTAGAAATAAAGAAAGTAGTAGGTATGTATGTAGATATGATATACATGGAGTAATAAAACCTTAGTACAACCCGAAAAACTGGTGGTTCTACATCATATTTGGAGTCGAATGTGCAATATGACTTAATAATCTGGTTAAAAAAAAATTATTTTTTTTTTCTTATAAGTACTTAAAAGCTTTTATTAGTACTTCAGATTAAGTAAAATTGCACAAATTCTTATTGAAATGCGGGTTTTTATTTTGTTTTATTTATGAATTTGACTAAATAAATTATATTTGATAAAAATTTTGAAATATTTATTTTAAAAAAAATTCTACGAAATCGTCTCCAAATTATGACGTAGATTCACTGGTTTTCCGCTTGTACATCGAGTTTTGTTATACCATGTATTATGTATATACCTAGATATGATGTAAAAATACAGCATAACAATATTTTTAAAATACAAAATTACTTATTTATCATCTAGTTTTTTTGGATTCGGCACTTTTTCCCCGCGGTTGACTCCTTCCCCTAACTTCTGTCTAATTTCACGACTTTGACTCCTAATGTACAGATTCAATAGATAAATGTACAGATCTCAATAGATTTTAATTCGTTTTCACTAATGTTTTTATCTATTATGATAATAAAACATTACGCAGAAATTTTTTAATTTACCCATCCGGTGGAAAATACATCTTCCATGCTAACTTTCATTGCATTATGTAAGGAATTAATTCCACAAAAATATATAATACATACAATATAATGTTATCTTAAATTACAATAAATCATATAATGACCGTAATTAGAGTTTCATACATATTATGACCGAATATAATAACTTATACGTTAAATTAATGGTCGTTAACACGATTAAATTAAATTACTCAAAAACCAAATAACTAACTGTTTTATGTGTGTATGTGCGTTATATACTCAATACATTCATAACATGCTAGGTAATAATTTAATCTAGCCAATGAGCATCATTATAAAAATAACATAAAAACAGGGTTGGCAGTAAGGAAAAAACCCTCGAATATTTATTTAAAATAATTATAATTGTATAAAACAATTCACTGCACTTGTTCCAATGCAGTGCCCTTTGCACCATTAGATGCGGATTAAGAAAATTAGTACCACATGGCATTTATACAAACATTACATACATTGTATGTGTAGATTATGTTTTACAGATTCAGCATATAATGCATTAATTCTTATTACTGCACTTTGTGTTCCAATGCAGCGCCCCATGCACCATTGGGTGCGGATAAGGTGTGCACACACGCACACAGCTGTAATCAAAATCAATTCAATAAAGTGCAATCGCTCCAAAAATGCTTCATTTAGTTTTTTTTTCAAAACTGCTAATGAAAATAAACATGTTCTTTAAAATCGTGTTTTTTGCTTTTACTTAGAATGAACATTTTTTTTTTTTAACTTTTAAAAAATTAAATGTTTATAGCAATCCCTTTATACTAAGGAAATTATTTTTTTAATGAAAAATATAATTTTTTCAAAAATACATAATAAATATACAAACACATTAAAAATAAACAAAAATCCCACAAAGGCAGCCCACCTGTTCATGGGTATACAAAGAATGTCGATTGGGATTTTTTTTACACTCTTTATAAAAAGAAAAATAAAATAAACATTTTCAAATATACTTTGATTTATTTCATAGACATAAAATATTTTCGATTAATTTAATTTTAATTTAAAAAAAAAAGAAGTTTAATATTGGATGATTTTGTAAAAAAAAACATTTAATTTATTCATTCACCTGTAAGTTTTTTAGGTCAAATCCGTTGTTGCACTCCAATTTAATTCATGTGACAATTAAAAAAACCATTTTCAATATTTCAAGCAATCTTTTTTATTTAATTTAAAAATTAGATAATGATTAAGCACTGTGTGACAACCCTGATAGTAATGACCAAACTGGGAATAACTTGTTGTACAATATTATGCACAGTGACCGTGAAAGTGAAAGCCTTATTATATTGTCCATATGTTTATGTTTAGGTGGTTATTATAACGGGCAGTAATTTGACACTAGGGTGACCATACAACTTTTGGGAATATTAAATAAGCGATGGTTTTAAAAATACTTTAATATTCTTCTGCTCTTTTCATCAATATTCGTCGAAAATCTCCCAGACATAACCCTCTTCTCTACACACCTCTTGTACATTCAAATTATAGGTAAAATTCATATTTATGACGAGTTTCCAATAACTTCAATACTATTTTGAAATCATTAAATATAGACGGCTTTTAGTTGAGCCTCTGTCGGTATTTCATAACTTATTCATCATTAAAATCATGTCGCGACCATACAAATTATTTTTAATTAACTACGGTAGGTAACTAACTCACTAACTAACCATCACGCCATTTCCCCGAAGGGGTAGGCAGAGAGGATAGAACGCCACACCACTGTGTCCTGGCATACTTCTCTTGCTTCCTCCACATTCATACATCTTCTCATGCACGCACGTCGATTATTCCGACTTCTTACATGCCCACTTTCAAGCACTTGTTTTACTTGATCATGCCATGTCTTTCTCGGCCTTCCTGGACCTCTACATCCGGGCACAGTCGCATCATATATTTTTTTTAGCCGTTCTTTCATCATCCATTCGATCTACATGACCGAACCAACGTAAAAGACCTTTCTAAATTTTGTCGATAAAGCTAATCTCAGCCTTGCATTCTGCTCTAATTTCAACATTAGTGCACCTATTATACATAGTTTTACCACACATTTGCCTGAGAGATCGCATTTCAACTGCATTCAATCTACTTTCATCCTTATTTTTCCAACTCCATACTTCGCTTCCATACATAAGGGTTGGTACCAGAACTCCATTATGCACTGCCAATTTAGCCTCTTTTGATAAGCACTTATTAGATACTACCGACTTTAAGGCACGGTAGTATCTAATAAGTGCTCGTTACGGTAGGTAGAGAGCTGAAATTCAGCTATCCGTGCGCTTTGTAGCTGCAAGACAAATTGGAATCCAGCACTTCATCTGCGTATAAGTTACATAAATTTTCCGTAGTTTAAATTATCGTTAGATTTTGCATTCATAAATTTATTGGGTCTGGAATTAATTAAGTTATGTCAATAAACAGCGCCCTTGAGGTAATTTTTCATAAAAATGGCCCTTAATAAATTATCAAATTATTATTTCTGGAATTATTTGTAGAAGCGTAGGTACATATTGCCCTTTAAACGACTTGCTGATTTTTAGAAGTTTTTGTTTGGAATATTTTTACATTAAATTTGTTTTAATTTCTTGTACTTACATTAAGCCAGTCACAATTTAAAAAAAAGAAAAAAAATGAATTTCTGATAAAATACAACGTGCAGTCATCCCAATTTTTTTCACTCTCACTATTCACTTAGCTACAAAAACAATTATCGCCCTTTAGGTTTAAGTTTAGGTAACAGAACACCCGGGGGGCAAATCCAATAACTCAAAATATGGTAACCGATGTTTCTAATTTATAATAATGGTGATTAGCGCACCGTTGTCTGAGATAAGAAAGGGAAATTAAAAATATGAAAGGAAATCTGTTGAAAGTTGATAATCTACTAGACTGGACCGCAGCATAAGATGTGTCAATAGATAAGTGAATTCTCATCCATCCTTACCAACAAGTGGTTTATTATTAGCAGACATATATCTTTGCTAAGGATATCGATATGTTGGAAAGAGTCCAAAGACGGGCCACTAAGTTATCTCCTAGCCTAAAACAACTTCCGTATGAGCAGAGACTAGAAACTCTTGGTCTCACAACACTGAAGAAAAGACGGGAAAGGGGTGATTTAATTGAAACATACAAGATAATGAAACGTCACTATAAGTGTAATAAATTGTGTGAAATCTTTAAACTGAAAAACAACGCACGACTTCGAGGCCACAACCTTAAGCTGGAGAAGACCCGGTTTAATCAGAACCCAAGAAAACATTTCCTGAGCAACAGGGTGGTAGATAGCTGGAACGGGCTACCGCAGGAGCTGGTCATTGCGAATAGTGTGAACGGGTTTAAGAATGGACTGGACAAGTTTAAACCAAACTAACTGTCCGATTTAGGCATATCAGCTTTAAGCTGCTCGCCTTATATGAAATAATAATAATAATATCAAAGCAACTTTAGTACAAAGTTGTAGCCAGTTATAAATTTCAATCATTTTTTTGGACACTTACTCATGGTCTAATTTTGATTTCTAAGATTAATTTTTACAGTCTGCATTGGTACACCAAGTGCAGTGCATCTTGATCATTTGTTACATGAAGCCAAGATGATCAGACTTACGCTTCAGCGCCAGTACAATATATCACATATGAAATATTTTATGTGAAAATCACATTGAAATAAATATTTCATATTGATCCCTTCGGGAATCGAACCCGCGACCTCACGAATGTCAGCACAACTCGCTACCGCTACACTACGTGGCGGACTTAATAATGATTTAAAGATAATATATTAGGTCCTTACATATGAAATTGGCGTTTTGCCGTACTGGCAACTTTGATCTCAAATATCTTCTCTTTGATTAGGAATTCAAATTCAAATTTATACAAGCTATTTACTCAAGTATTTGTGTTTTGAAAAATTATAATTCAATTGTTTTTTCTCTCAATTGTTTTTTTTCTTTGTCACTCAGTTTACAAAATGGAAATTTGAAATATCGCGTTTTACGAGTACGAGTTCACATATTGGCACAGTGCTGCAGAAACGATCGAAGGATTAATGATGTATCGCGACGGTGCCGCAAAAGAAAAACACAGTGCGTTTTTGGTTCAATGTTTCTCGTTCTGGAAATTTCGACCTGCAGAAACAAGCCCGTGGACGGCCGGAGACCAAAATGAAATGTGAAGAATTGAAGGCTATTGTGGAAGCGGATTCCATGCAAACCACGTCCGATGTTAGCTGCAGGGTGCGGTGATAGTGATAAAACTGTTTTTAATCCACTTGAAAGCAAATTTTAAAAAAAAAAAGTTGAATGTATGGGTACCTCAAGAATTGAGTGAAGCATATCATGATCCCTTAAAGCTAGACCATTACTGCACAATAGGACGGCTACAAAATTAGACAAAAGCTTCAATTGGAATGTCTAAGACATCCATCGTACTCTGCGGACCTTGCCCCAACAGTCTTACTATTTTTTTCGAAATTTGGATAACTTCCTTAAAGGGAAAAAAATTAACTTGAAAATGGGGCATGTACTCAAACCGACTTCAAAGATTTTAATTGATTCCCGTCCGACCCGCGGTTATTCATAAAGGGATCGATGAGAAATATGAGATGGCAAACGGTGCATAGAAAGCAATGGTACATACTTTGATTAAATAAATGTATTATATTTTAGATAAAAACAACTTTATGATCCTCCAAATATGAAAAAGCCATTTCATAAGTGCGGGGAAAATAAATTTTTTAACAACTGACATCAAAATATTAATATCAACATGTTTTAATTTTTTTTTTAATTTAAAACAAAGTTCATTGGCTTGCCTATTCCTAAAAAACAGTTTCTTAAATCACCAAACCCAAAGTACGAATGAAAGCAAAAATAAAAGAGCATAGTAAGTTAAAATAAATTAAATATTGACATATCGTGTCTCGAAAGCATACAAAAGAGGTTTGTCAGGTACATGTGTTATCACTTAAAACTCGAATATAATACTGACCGATATCCTCAAATATGCATAGAACATCACCTACTATCTTTAATGAAGCGTCGTGAAATAGCCGATATAGTTTTCCTATCAAAAATAGCCTCTGGAGCATTTAGACATCTCGGCAAAACTACTATCTAAAGACTTTCATAAATATTCCCCGTAAACCCTCCGTAACAACCCTCTTCTTTATGCCCCTCTGGTACATACTAACTATAAGAAAAAAATTCGAATATATGGCGAGCTTTAATAACTTTAATAAAATATCTACTTTGAATATAGATTTATTTGAGAATAACCATGGTGATGACATATAACTTATTTTCAGTAATCTTACGACGAGAATATTTTTCTTCTTTTTTTTAAAAATTTTTTATTTTTTTTTTTTATTTATAAAAATAACATTACATAGGGAAAAAAAAAAAAAAAATCTTTTTCTTTTTCAATCTAATGCTCCCTAGGAGTTTTAACAATAAACTCATTTAGGGACAAATAAAAAAACACATGTTCATTTTATTCTAATACGCACTGAAATCACTTAGATCACAAAATAAACACAATATATACAAAAAACAGAACCAATCCAATGAAAACATAAAACCTAAAGAAACAATAAAGTGAATTATAACAGTAACAGCAAAACCATATATTTACTTATATATTTTACCTATTTTTGTTACTACCTGTGAAAACCTGTAATTGGTCTACTCTGTTTTCTTTAAATGTTTATTATAATGATTATTTGACTGTTGGTTATCCTATAAATAAATCTATACAGAGTATATAAAAAATTCAGCAATAAAAATATCGACATATTTTTTTTTTCAAAAAGTTAAAATAATAAATGACAGTCAAACGAGACACCCAAGACGCGAAATTAATGGCGGGTATTTTTCAATGACGAGTCAAGGTCGATAAAAATTATTCAACTCCGACTCTCCGTGTTGATTTCCTATCATTTCTCATCACTTAACGTACTCGAGTAATTACTTTCTTATTCTAGCACCACCTCCCCGCTAATTAGAAAGGTCATTGTCATGTTTAAATCTAGTGCCAATTAGCACCAACATTGATAAGCACTATCGACCAATTGAAAGGTCTCTTACGATGGTTCGGTCATGTAGAGCGAATGGATGATGAAAGAACGGCTAAAGGAATCTATGATGCGAGCGTGCCTGGATGCAGATGTCGAGGAAGGCCGAGAAAGACATGGCATAATGGCATAAGTAGAGCTTGAAAGTGGGCATGTGAAAACATGTATGAATGTGGAGGAAGCAAGAAAAGTATGCCAGGACAGATTGGTGTGGCGTTCTATCCTATCTGCCTACCTCTTTGGGAAAATGGCGTGATAGTTAGTTTTGGAGAATGTTGTAATACGTCAAGTGGCCACTTAACCCCGTCTATGACAGGTATATATATTCCCTAGATATATTCCCTTTCTAACTTTTTGTATCTGTTGAAATGTTTATTTTCTTTAAAAAATGTAAAAATGAGGAATTAGAACTTTTCTTATTATATTTTTTATAAAGTAGGTACGCTATTTAACTAAACTAATAATATTTTTTTTTTTTTGTAAGATTGTGATTTTATCTTGTAAGAATAATTATTTTAATGTAAGTAATGGCAGAAGCGATTATTAATTTATCGAAACCAAATTTAATTTCAGGATGGTCAAAATCAAGAATCAACAAAAACTGAAGCAAAAAGAAAGTTGGGCGTCCGCGGACAGCCGATACGTCTACAAAACCATCAAATTGAAAAAAATTATCGGTCATTAAATACAGCATACATTGTAGTAAGTTCTGTAAATCCCTCGTCTGATAATTAAACCAAGTCGTTATCATAATCTCCGCTAATAAACTAGACCGAAAGTAATAAGAAACTATGTAATCATAATAAAACGTGAACATGTGATGACTGCTGAACGAACCGACTCGTAAACGTAACGTTAACGCACAAATATGATTTGTGTTGCATTCTGAGAGTAAAAAATACAATGAAAGCCCCACCCTTTCCCTAGACTGCTTTAAAGACTATTGAGTCTTTTTTCAGTCCAGCCAACTCTACCGATTTTTTCAACAAGCTAAACCGCGATTTTAAGATTGTTAGTGTGATAAAAATACGGATGAATTTACGATTATGTACGCGAACAAATGCTTTCATTGTACCCCTACCACCGTCTCGGCTTATGTATTATAATTGTCATTGTTTCCGTCACCCAAACCAACCAGGGTCGGCCCAAATTAACAGTGGTAGGGATGTTAGTTTCTACCCCGATCATTATTTATTAGTAATTACAACCACCCGTGTGGAGACCGGTACCCCGCCTCGCCAGGCCACTCATCCCAGACATCCACCCGTGCATCCGCGGTCAGGGTCTCAATGGAGGGGGGATTAGGGAAAAGAGGGGAGGGGACAGTCTGCTTCGCATTCTGAGAGTAAAGAGTGTTCTAGAATGAAGAGAAAAATGAAAGATAAACAAGGGATAAATAAGGAAACGAGGAAAAGATACAATTCAAAAGATCCAGCCATTCTAATCCCTTTCGGCAATTAATTGAACATCAAAAATTCCTTATAGCGCCCTTGAGGTATATTTATACGAAAATGACTTATCATACAAAATCTTTTTTAAAAAAAACTTTAAATAATTGTATCTCTGTTATTAATCATCCGATTAATAAACGGATTGCACCAATGATCTTGTGATTTTATGTTATATTTTTCTGCATTTTATGTTTTATTTTCGTCCAATGTTGACAATTCGTCGGCAGTTTGCGTCAGAGCTGCGGGACGTGGACTTGACTTTGGAGGATACACGGGACCTGGCGGCCGATCGCTTGGTCCGGAGGCAGTTTGTGGAATCCATATGCTCCACATAGGGAGCGGATATGGTATGATGATGATGATTATTTTCTGCATTCTCAGATTTTTTTTTAAACAGGTTTACATAAAATGTTACGAACAGATGTTTATAAAACCGGCCCAGGCTAACGTTTCAGGCTAATTTTTAAAATGTGATTTCAAAAAAAACACATAAAAAATATTCTCTTAACTAGAAAATATAACTGTTCAGAGAGTTGACTTATTCTCTCAATTTCGGAGGTCTGAAATTCACCATAGGAATCCACAAAGTGCCTCTAGGCCAAGCGATCGGCCGCCAGCTCCCGTGCATCCTCCCAAGTCAAATCTACGTGCCGCAGCTCTGACGCAAACTGCCGACGAACTGTCAACAACCAGGACGCCGAGAACCTGATGCCTTGTAAAATAGGCAAGCATGGTTAAGGCTCTCGGGAGGCATACGTAGTATATGGCATAGCCAGCCGAAACGCCTTCGCCAGATGACAGTAGGTATCAAGGGTTGCTGTGTCCGTTGCCTCACCTCTGTGTTCCTTACAAAGTCAAACCACCGCACACCTAAAATTCTTCTAAGACATCTTTAGTAGAATAGCAATGGTATTATTGCGTATTTTCAAAATATCAGTAAATACCAATCTCTGTACTCTGCCTTTTACTTAAGTACTCTCCCTTTCTGTACAACTATCATTGGTTCAAAGACCTTTTCTCAGTATGGAAATTGAATAACATTTAATTAGTAGCCAAAGGTACGGTCCAGTTATAAATCACATAAAACCGGTAAACAGGGTTATTAAATTTAGAAATTCGTAATCTAAACTAGTTTAAACCCTTGATCTATTAAGACTTAACAATATCAATTTTTGAGAGCCTGTTTTCTAAACGTTTATTCTAAAGTCTGTTTATCCGCTCAAGACTATCAGTCAAACCATCCAAGTTGCGTGATATTCACGTGAACTATTTTAGATATATTTTTACATTATCATTAAAACACTGGTTTCATAAAAAAAAATCTATTTATTAAGCATGATATTTTTTTAGATTTGGTGTCGGATATCAGATATAAAGTGTTCAGTAGCTCGATCACAGATCACTATCGACGCGGTAATAAGCGACGTGATAACGATTTCTTACCATGGATGTTTAACTTTTTCGCGATCACAATGGAACACGCGTTAAAAGTTATCGATCGGGATTATTAAACGAGCGCATCAAGTCGCGAGCCATTTCCCGAGATATATCTTCTTCGCACATATCTTCTTTCAATCTTTCTCGAGTGCCGTATTACATTTAGCCGGCGTTCGGCAAGCCAAATATTGAGAAAAGCAGTCAACATAATAAACAATCCGACACGCGCGTTGATTTGACGTTTGACGTTTGGCCGCGATATTTATTATCATCTAAGGTGTTTGGCAACGCGAACGTGGTATGAACGTATGTTCATTGAGATCGGTCAAATGGGTTAGCGTTAGCACGTGGTTAGCACGTTTTTAACTACGTCGATAGTTATCTGTGATTGAGCTCCAGGACGTTTTTTTTTTGGTTGGGTTTTGTTAGAAATGCGATCAGTGACGTCACAGATATCATTTCCACAACCACTTATTTAAATACAGAGTGTAACAAAACTCGATGTACAAGCTGGAAACTGGTGAATCTTCATCGTATTTAAAGACAATTGTGTAATATGATTTTTTAATCTGAGCTTGAAAACAAATTATTTTTTCTTCTCACAAAAGTTTTTATGGCCGATTAGGTGAAATTGCTCAAATTCTTATTTTGTTTTCCCTATAGATAGTATAAATTTGACTAAATACATGATATTTGATAACATTTTGCAAAAAAAAAAAATTTTAAAAAACAACTTCGTACTTAATTTTCTCGAAAACTAATGGTCCTTTTTTTTTAAGGTCAGATTAAAAAGTCATATTATTCAATTTAAATATGATTCACAAGTTTTCGGGTTGTACTACGAGTTTTGGTACACCATGTATTTAAAAACGATTTATTGCAATTATTGAAACTTTTCATGACCAAGTACGACAAGTAATTGAAAGTGGAAATGTGAAAAGTCGGAATAATCGGCGTATGTGCATGAGAAGATGTATGAATGTAGAGGAAGCAAAGGAAGTATGTCAGGACAGAGTGTTATGACGTTTTATCCTCTCTGCCTACCCCTACGGGGAAATGACGTGATGGTTAGTTAGTTAGTTAGTTTTGAAACTGTTAATTTTATTTAAGTAATTTTGTGAAAATGAAATTGAGTGCTTATTTCTCGTATCTTAAGTGACGTATATAATACTAATATAATATAAAATAAAGTTGCTTCCGATGAGAAAGCTAAAATATACTCTAGGTACTAACTTTAGGCATTAATTATCCGATTTTGCAGCAGAAGATCGAGCTGTTTATGCATGCATGTGGAAGAAGTCAAGTTTACGATTGTAATTACATTAATTATGACTTGCAGAGGACAAGTTGACTCACTTTTACAGGAAATATGATTAAAATTCCAAGATCGTTAATATAGCAATCACATTCAAGAAGCAGTCAAGCACTACATATGTGTTTTTTTAAACTGTTAAAACTGCTTTCCTTTATCCTCACCTAGAGGTGCATGGGGCGCTATTGCTAGGTACACCAAGTGCAGTAAATCTTGATAATTTGTTACATTAAAGCAAGATGATTAGTCTTACGCCATTGAACCCAAAAAATGAATGACACTTCAACTCCGCCAAAACCCCCAACTCCGCCAGACGCGTATTCGGTATTTCTTTAACCGCCGGCCGAGTCGGACGTTCAGAAAACATTCCGAAATGCCTTCCTGTGTAGTAAAACCGTGTAAAAACCGTACGGATAAAACTAACAAAAAATATGGTGTAACTTTCCACATGTGTTTATTTATATTTGTTGACATAGCCTTAAATAATTAATATTCAAAGAAGTTTTCTTTCTAAATAATTGCGAACAGCGCGTCCACAAGAAAAAAAAAGTCATTTTTGATTTTAGATTTCATGAAAGCTCCTCATAAGAAACGGGTTAGTATTGTATACTGTTACTGTAACCCTATATATAGCCCATACTTTTTGCGGTATGTGGGCGGATGCTTCCCGGCAGTCGAAGGGCTCTGATAGGTCGACCCGTGTAAGTGTATCGGTAAGAATTAAAGGTGCGGAATCTTCGTGTCATTACTTTTTCTAAATAATTTACTCTGCAAGGCAGATCTAGGTGTATTAATCAATCAATGTCTTACGCATAGTGCAAAGGATTAAGAATTTTGTAGTATATTTCATTCCGCTTCCTATGATACCTCACACATGCTTTTGCGTTGTATAGTTTGTGTTTATATTTGCAGCAGACATTTTGATGACGTCATACGTGGTGACGTCATCGCTTTAGAGATTGTCTCCCTAAGGTTCTGGGCTGGTGCTGGTTTCGCGATGTGAAACTTAAGCCCCATTTAGAGGCTAAGGGCGGGCACTAATACGCTATCCAGTACCCCATGAGGCGGACGATTATAATCACATTATCGACTCCTGTAGCTCACAATCACAGATAACTATCGACGTAGTTAAAAACGTGCTAACCACGTGCTAACGCTAACGATTTTGACCGATCACAATGACATTCGTTCAATATCACGTTCGCCGAGCCGAGCATTGCCGATCTGAGCCGAGCGGAGCCGATGCATGCAATATCGCGGCCGTACGTCAAACGTCAAATCATCGCGCTTGTCGGATTTTTTAATATGTCGACTGCTTTTCTCAATATTTGGCTTGCCGAAAACCGCTTAATGCAATAATACGGCACTCGAGAAAGATTGAATGAAGATATGTGCGAATAAGATATATCTCGGGAAATGGCTCGCGACTAGAAGCGCTCGTTTAACAATCCCGATCGATAACTTTTAACGCGTGTTCCATTGTGATCGCGAAAACGGTTAACATCCATGTGTAATGAAATAATATCAGTCTATGTAAAAATTATAAAGTATCTACTAAATAAATATAATAATAAAATAAAAAAATTAAAAAAATACAAAATGGAGGGAAAAATAAGACATAAGGAATATTTTCAAATAATTATATTCAAATTTAAATTTATGTGGGGTTATTTGGTACTTTTGCTGTGGGTACCTTCTTACCCACAAGAAGTACGCGGCACACATCTTATTGAATTATCAAGAGAGCTTTCGATGCGTTTTTTAGGTTAAACTTTTTTTTTTCAGTTCTTGGCGCTGTAATTTCACTCCCGCAAGACAGAGACGCCACTACGCGGAGCGACAGAAACGGAGATAGCTCCATAACCACCAAACGCATACACAGATTAGCGGTTGCTGGGGTGACCAGATGTTGTAGTGAAAAAAAGACATGCATTTATATTCAATATATATTATCAAGAGAAAGAATGAAAAATCGCAACAAGAATTCCTGTGCTTCCCAGAATTGAATTTTTTAACTTTTTTCACTACGAAAAAAACTTTTCTTGTAAGACGAAAGATTTCTAAAATGGCGGTTTTGACTTATGATTTTTTTTTTTTTTTCCATACAAATGTTCTAAAATTATACGTTTCCTTGGGTTAATTTCATAACACCACATATTATCAAATTCCACTGTCTAAAGTCTCCAGCACTCAGGCCAATTCACGAAAGGTCTGACGTCAATGTCTAGTGATGACGTAGATGCCTATTGATGACGTAGTGAGTGACGTAGTGGGTAACTAGATAACGGTAATATTTTTCAAGTATGGAATGTTACTTTTCTGAAATTCTTGTACGAAAGTTTTATATGTTTAATAAAGGTACTTTATGTTGGTAGTGTAGATATTTAAAAGAAGAGAAATAAAAAAACCAAGATGTTGGAATTCATTAGCTTATTTTAATACGGGTTTTACTTTACCTAGCGTTGAAGTCTCTCACGTATATTTTTATTTAAAGTTCGCAATGAAATGAAAAAACTACTTTCTTTGAATTTATGTTGACAGTTTAAAAAAAAAAAAAACAACTTAGAAAATAATACATTTGGTACAGTAAAACTTACTTATTCGACTAATCTAAGTAGCATGTTATAAATCTCAAATAATTCTTTATAATGGATAGAACAGAAGTAAAAAAAGATTAACAATACGAAAAGCCCAAGTCGGAATATTTTGACGTGAAAACGTCTAATTCATCGATGAACGCCGGCTGCACACACGAAAAAGCATGATTCATTTGTTACGTTTCGCCTGAGCCGAGTGAGCAAACGAGAGCGCGGAACAAGCGATAGATAGGCACGATCGGCCTTAGCGTTCGGTTTGTGACGCATCTATCTCTCTTCCACTCCATCGGCCGATGCGTCCGAGTAGAAGGGAGAGACAGCAGCAGCACACAAGAAGAAAAAAAAAAAAAAATGATTAGAAATTTATGGAAAAAATTGTAATTTTCAATTAAACTCCTGCTTTGTATTATACAAAATAATGATAATTCAGTAATAATAATTCAATTCAATTTATAAAAGTATGCTATTTTTCATAAATGTTTTCTTATGACGTTTTCACGTAAAAATATCGTCCGTAAACCGACTTTACAGACAACCAAAAGTTTTTTTAATTGTATTATTTAATCACGTTTCGTATTTAAAAATTAATAATGTGAACACTTTTAACTGTACTATTCCAAATCTTCTCGGCGATAAAAGTTAGAAATTATGTTAAAGAAAATAGTAAATTTCAAGAGAAAAAATCATATCATCTTTCAACTAAAATTATGGATTTTAAAGATCACGAAAGAATTTAAAAAAAGCTGAAGACTTTAATTTATTTTCATTAAAAACATAGATAACATTGGATTGGTAAATGACCACGAAAAAAAACATTGATGATAAAAAATAGCATACTTTTTTGAATTGAATTATTGTTACTGAATTATTATCATTATTGTTTACAAAGTGGAGTTAATTGAAAAATTACAATTTTTCCATGAATTAACATTTTTTTGCACTCGTTATTTCACTTTCACTTTGTAGCTTGTGTGCTGCTGCTGTCTCCCTTTTACTCGGACGCATCGGCCGATGGAGTGGAAGAGAGATAGATGCGTCACAAACCGCCCGCTTAGGCCGATCGTGCCTCTCTATCGATTGTTCCGCGCTCTCGCTTGCGGCTCAGGCGGAACGTGACAATGAGTCATGCTTTTTCGTGTGTGCAGCCGGCGTTCATCGATTTATTAGACGTTATCACGTCAAAACGCGGAGTAACGATTATAAGTTACGTCGACTTAATGATTAGAATTCTAATTTTTAAACTTAAGCCCGCTATATACGGGACAGTTTTATGCGCAGTTTTCTATGCAGTCTGAAAACGGTCCCGTATACAACGTTGACTGTTTCGAAAAAAACTGCGTGCTTATGTCAGATTTAAGCTGACATGACAGTTAATGTTTTTTATGTAAACGTTTAAGTAGACATTGTTTAACTTGCTTTTAAATACGTAAAAAACCAATAACATCTTTACATTATTAGCTAAATATACAATTTCCCTGAGAGTTTTCATACGATAATAACTTACAATCGTTGTTTCAAAAATACACATATTTAGCGTGTCTTTTGACAGAAGTTTGATTCTGCACGTTTTTCTGAACAAGAAATGTGAATTTCTGAACAAGAAACTGTCCCGTATACAGCGGGCATTAAACTTAAATTTCCTATAAATAATTGAAAGCATGGTCACCCAGGCGGGCAACTCTCCAGAACATAACTTTTAGTAATATAATAAAACCAACATATCGGTGACTAACTTTCGCTAACTTTCTTTCACGGTGACGATCGCGCACGTGGTCACACTCTAAACGGACGGTTAGTGCCACTATACTATCAATAATCAAAATTTTAAAGTACAATAAATAATTACAGTAATTTTTAAGGGAAATTCAGACGCGACGCGCCCGCCCTTGAGCAAATAAACGTAAAAAAATAATGTTTAAAAAGTGATTTCAATATTAATTTTTTTTTTATAAAAGTGACCTTCGTGGATGTCTGTTACTGTTTTTTAGTTAGTGAAAATATAATTCAAAATTCTTAAAAGGATTTATAGATTTACAAAAGTTTAATTCAATAATTTTTTTGACATTGTTTTGAATAAATTCAGTTTTGTGTTTTGAAATATCCTAACAATTTTAATTTTACAAATTAAACAAATTGCCAAAGCGGTAAAATTGGTTACGTGCAATTTTTGCGTTACATTTTTATTTTTACATTAAGGCAAGACGATCAGTCTTACGTTTCAGTGCCAATACTATCTACATTGGTATGTTTTGAAAACAAAATTTGAAGAATTCGCTTTTGCGGTTGCGGGCCCAATGGCTTTAATTCTCTCCCACAAGAAGTGCGCAACTAAGAGTGAAGTGATTGTTTCGAAAGAAACTACAAAAACCTAATTCCCTAAAATTTTTGGATTGATGCATTTTGTACTCACAAATTTTTTTTTCACTTAAAATTTACCGAGCCGTTAATTCAATATTTAAAGCGCCCTTGAGGTATATTTATACGAAAACGGCGCTATATAAATTCATCATAATAATAATAATAAACATAATCGCGAAAATATGTCATTATGATATTAAAATGAGGGTTCTTGGCTTTTATGTACAGAATGATTATTAGCGTAATTTTCACCACATCTCTTGACAAATATATTTTCATTTATAATGCTATACGCTGGCAAGAAGTTAACCCACAAAACTGTTCGTTATTAAGATTAGGATGACCAAAACAAGACTTTCCTTTCAAATTAAGCCAACGATCGCAGTGGGTGTTTATTTAGAGTCAATTTATTTAAATTTAAATAGTATGAAAACACATTGCATAGATATGAACTAAATGTTACACTTTTATTGGTAACACCTAGACACGGTAATTACTTTTATACAGGTAATAAGTTATACCGACTTGATTTGAAACTTTTGTAGACACATAAAATTTGTTTTTTAAAATTATATATAATATATAAATACGTGGTGTAACAAAACTCGTTGTACAACCCGAAAACTGGTGAATCTACATCGTATTTGGAGACAATTGTGTAATATGACTTTTTAATCTGAGCTTGATAAAAAACAATTTTTTTTTTCCCACAAAAGTTTTCATAAGTATGGCAGATTAAGTAAAATTGCTCAAATTCTTATTAAAACGCCTTTTTAACGGACTTCGTTGTTCTTTGTGGATGGTATTTTTTGACTAAATACATGATATTTGATATTTTTCGAAAACTATGGGGTCAAATAAAAAAAAATTATTTAACAAAATCGACGTAGATTCACCGGTTTCCCGCTTGTACATCGAGTTTTGTTACACTCTGTATACTAAATATTGTGGCAAAACTATGGCTAAGAAAAAAGTCAAGAAATTTTTTTTTTAAATTGGCTTGTTATAAATTTTTTTCTGTAAATGCAGAAAAATTAAGCGAAAATCACAAAAACCATCAGTGCAATCCGTTCGTAAATCAGATTTCCATAAGCGAGATAGCATCATTCACAGTTTTCGGATAGATACGATCGGTGACCTTTACACGATCGCCTATCATACATTTTCTTTACAAAAATCAAACTTTAAATGATTGTATCTCTGTTATTAATTATCTGATTTATAAACAGATTGCACCGATCTTATAGTGAATTTTTGTTTTATTTTTCCGACGTAGTTAAAACCGTGCTAACCACGTGCTAGCCCTAACGATTTGATCGATCACAGTGACATTCGTTCGATACCGTGGTATCGATAGCCGAGCATAGCCGATCTGAGCCGAGCGGGGCCGATGCACGCTATAACGCGGCCTTACGTCAAACGTTAAATCAACGCGCTTGTCGGATTTTTTTATTATGTCGACTGCTTTTCTCAATATTTGGCTTGCCGAAAACCGGCTAAATTATAATAAAGATTGAATGAAGATTTGTGCGAATAAGATATATCTCGGGAAATGGCTCGCGACTAGTATGCGCTCGTTTAATAATCCCGATCGATAACTTTTAACGCGTGTTCCATTGTGATCGCGAAAACGTTTAAACATCCATGGGTAAGAAATCGTTATCACGTCGCTTATTACCGAGTCGGTACTGATCTGTAAGCCTCCTCCTGGCCCGTTAAAGTGATGGAATAAACAAAATAAAATAAAAATGAAAGCTTAGAACAGCCCACCTCGTTTACTGAAAATGAGCGTGCACTAAATCGGCGTTAATTACAAAATAAGTATATGTAAATAAATAAAAACTAAAATCGGTTTATAATTTTCCTATAATCTGTAAGTACCTACATAACAATTTTTTATTATGCTTTTAAGAATGTGCTTAACAAGAGTTTAAGTATTGTCTACGGGTATTATTTGTTCTGGTGCGGCGCGTTTAGCAAGCAAATAAAGTGATTTAGAGTTTTTGTTGACCGCACATTCGTGTTCCTAGCAGATTTATTAATATTGGCGTGCAATGATCGTAAGGTTGAACTGTTTAAGTACAAAATAGCGTGAGATTACAAAGTATGAAATTTAAACTATGTCCAGTTAAACTAGCAGTCAGAACGCATGAATTAGGTCCGCCTAATACGGTGACAGGTTGAATATTGTATGTTGTGGTTTGGACGCCGAGGTTGCTGCCGCGTCTTCTCTGGGTGTGGTTGGCGAGGGGCTGGGGTAGTTGTAACTAACGTCAAAAAAGGGGGAATAGAATTAATAATATCCCTATCACTGTAAGTTTGAGCCCCAACCTGCTCCTTAAGCAGGTTGGGGGTGAATGCGTTTATGACAATCTTAGAGCCGAGACAGTGATAGGGGCAATGAAAGCATTTTGGTCGCGTATTTAACCTTCTTTTCTTCCGCTTTTTCCGTTAAAACTGAATCTATTAAATTTCGCGGATTAGCTTTTAAAAATCGGTTGAGTTGTGCTGGACTGAAAAAAAGACTCAATAGTCTTTTAAAACAGTCTAGGGAAAGGGTGGGGCTTTCACCATAGCAGTAAGTTTACGAAAAAAGCGATCAAGTTCGTAGATTTTTAAAACCTTCTACTAATACTACTACGAATATTTTTCCTTATCCGCACCCATGCCAGGACAGAGTGGTGTGGCGTTCTATCCTCTCTACCTACCCCTTTGGAGAAATGGATTGATGGTTAGTTAGTTAGATTTATTATGGAATATTTTCTTAACACAGTAAGGACAAATTATCAAAACTATATTATGTAATAATTGTTTTGCGCAATTTGATTTCATTTTATTTTTTAAAATGTTTATTTCTCCATCTTAGTTTATTATTTTTGACCCGCTTTTACATAAACATAATAAGTTTTTGACATATTTTATCAAGTATTATTGATGTATCACGGCTTTACAGTTACGTCAATTATCGACAGGGTGCTGAGTACCTAAAATATTTATGTTTATCATATTGATCTAAGTGCTGATAGAGCAATCAATCATGTTAACGAAGAGAAATGATCTGAGGCGATACAATAACTATAGTGGAAGGCTGAGGTTAAGCTTTTATCGACGACGTTATCATTTATCTTTTGTCGATATAATATCACCTCCGCACTTAGACAAATTGTATAGTGATTAGCGCGTACCATGCATGAGGTCGTGGATTCGATTACCGACGGGGTCAATATGAAATATATATACAACTGTGCTTTTCACTGTTCACATAAAAATATTTCATATGTGATACCTTGGACTGGTTCTGAAACTTCAGTGCACTTGAAATATTTATGAGAATAGAGGTGGTTCAATAAATAAATAAAAATATTTAATATTGACCTTTATGGAGATCGAACCCGCGACCTCATTTATGGTATCCCAAAGCTCTATACACTACACCACGAAGCATAATACATAAATATGTATAAATGTTTCGTACACGATAAACGTTTCGAATTTCGCTTTTTTCCAGAATATAAAAGATATAATATAATATTAAAAATATTTAACATAGTGTATTTGCTTAAAATAAACGATTTAAAGCTATTACAGAGTGGAATGAAGACAAAATATTTTGATTCACTAATCAAAGTGGCGGTTACAGACATTTGAATTTACAGGACTGTGTTTTTGTGAGCATTTACCAGAGAACTTAAGTGAACATTTACCAGAAAACTTAAGTGAACATTTACCAGAGAACTGTAGTGAACATTTACAAGAGAACTTAAGTGAACATTTACAAGAGAACTTATGTGAACATTTACAAGAGAACTTAAGTGAACATTTACCAGAGAACTTAAGTGCGTCGAGGCAATTTTGAGTTTGTCAAAATTAGCTTGAGACAATATGGACTTTTTGTGATACAAACAGCGGCTAAGAAAAAGGGCCAAGGAGCCAATAAGAGGACTATCTATTTTCAGGTAAGATTTCCAAAATATGTGTTTTAATGTACCTTAATAAACGGGTAAATATAATGCTTTTTCGGGTGTTTTGCAATTTTTTTTTTAAATTTGTGTAGATTCGGTGTCCATTTTCTAGGCCGATGCGATCTTGTGTGATTAAGTGTGAGAAGTTTGTACCGTGTCGCAGTCGGGCGTTGGAATCACTGGGTATTATAAGGATCGTAGTCGTAACCCATGATTCCTGTTTATGTAATTAGAATGCGAGTGCATTTTAATGCCTTCCTTTATCAGTCCAGAAAAACACTATCTGTTAAGCTACTATGCACTAGGTCCCGGGTTCAAGTTCCGATGGTATCAAAATAAAAATATAAACTTATGTGAATTTTAAACATAAAATTGATTTACGAAATATTTTATTTAGTTATTCACATTGACGACTCTCCAGCACGTGCCAAAATCGAAATACTGTAAATTATTGTATTATGTAAACTAGAAAGAATGGATAATTTCAAGAAATGAATGTCTGATTTGTTTACTTAATGTACTTATTGTAATTAAATAACAAATAAATAGTAGGAATTATAATGGTTTCCAGTCAGTCCGGGGTTATCAATCTTCTCAGCTGTAGAATGCCAACACACCGTGATTGTACCATAAAGTGTAGTTGCGTGGTTTCGCATTACAACCGAAGACATACATTGAACTGTTGCTTCACGGCAGTAATTATGATGTTTTCTAGTAAGCCAGAAGGTATTAAATCTTCTGAACCGACAAGTGGAAATCTAAAACGCTAGTTAGTTTGACCAAAACGCACCATTACTGCATATTGGACGTGCAAATAATGAAGTAATTACAACATTATTATCATAAATATTCAAAGCATTAACTTGGCAATTTTTTTAAATTATTAATATATATATTATTATTATGACTAATTTGTATAGCGCCGTTTTCGTATAAATATACCTCAAGGGCGCTTCTAATATTGAATTTAACGGCTCGTAGAAAATACCATTATCAAAATTAATCAAAAGATTTAGAGAACATATAGGTCTTAAGTTTCTTTCGAAACATCACTTCACTCTCACAGTTGCGCACTTCTGGTGGGAGAGCATTCCAAGCCACAGGGCCCGCAACCGCAAAAGCGCGCTCTCCAAATTTTGTGCGCTGATTACGGATCCGTACTCAAACCCTGCCTATAGCTGTAGATGTAGCTGATCGAAGTGTGAGACGTCTTTCAGCTAGTTTATCTGGAATGCAAAGCTCTTTTAAATACTCTGGAGCGGCATTATGCATGGCTTTGTACATTAGCTAACAGAGTTTGTATTCTACCCTATTAACTAAATAAAACTAACTAACCATCACGCCATTTCCCCAGAGAGGTAGGCAGAGAGGATAGAACGCCTCACCACTCCGTCCTGCACATTTCTTTTGCTTTCTCCACATTCATTAATTTTCTCATGCACGCACGTCGATAATTCCGACTTTTCACATGACCACTATCAAGTATTGTTGTACTTGATCATGCCATGTCTTTCTCGGCCTTCCTCGACTTCTACAACCAGACACACTCAAATCGTAAATCCTTTTAGCCGTTCTTTCAACATTCATTCGCCCCACGTGACCGAACCATCGCAAAAGACCTTTCTTATCTCCAATGTATGGAAGCGAAGCATGGAGTTGTTAAAAAACGAAAGTAGACTGAATGCTGTTGAAATGCGATCTCTCAGGCGAATGTGTGGAAAAAAAACGTGTATGACAGGTGCTCTAATGTCGAAATTAGAGCAGAATGCAAGGCTGAGATAAGCATTTTAATATTATATAGAAAAAAAATTATAAAACCACTTTACAACTTCTCTGTGCCTACCGGTTTCGAGACGTAAGCCGTCTCTTCGTCAGGACAAACCAAACTAAACCAACATGCAAATACCACAAACCAGAAAGTCTTTACTATCATCATGTTTTACGTTTTATTTATTAATGTTTTAACAAAAAAAAATAACAAAATGATATTTGTATTTGTTTCTCACTGGGGTAACTCGTGCCATCCGGCCTTACAGAAGCCTTAACCATGCTTGCCTATTTTACAAGGCATCAGATTCGGCGCGCGGCGTCCTGGCCGTCCACTGTTGACAATTCGTCGGCAGTGAGCGTCGGAGCTGCGGGACGTGGACTTGACTCGGGAGGATGCGCGGGAGCTGGCGGCCGATCGCTTGGCCTGGAGGCAGTTTGTGGAATCCATATGCTCCACATAGGCAGGCATAGGATATGGTATGATGATGATGATGATGAGATAACCTGTGTCATAAATAGTGATAATGAATATACAATGCAGTGCGTATGCACCATTACGTAAGGTTAAGGGGAAGAAAGGAAGGAAGTGAACGTCGGCGTCAAGTTGCGTCGGGTCGGTACTTTTGGTGTCAAAAATATTTGTAAAAACTCACGAACCAATGCGGATTTCTTAAGATTATACACATGTTATTTACATACTTATTACAAAATCATACAAACATAACAAATAACGCCACGTTTATTATATATTAAATATTTTAACGTATTCAAAATAATCCGCGCAATACTAGAAACACAAATACTGGTACAAGATGGCGCATAAGTGATGTACAATATAAGGTCTAACAAAGTTTTTTCTATATTTTACACATCGTGATCAAGAAAAGTAATGAACCCTGACAGACAGCGGGATCCTGCGGGATTGCGTGATCCATAATCCGTTAAAGTGTCCATAATCTTTTAGATTTTAAAAGAAATGTTTATTTTAATTATCATAATTGTACTTTTACGAATTTTAATAATTTGTTCTTCCAAAAAAGTTGAATAAAAGGTTTTTTCAAAGAAAAATCAGAAAAATTTGCCAGTTTTATTAATCTGCACATAATATAATATAATTAACTTATTTGTGTGTTAAAAAAAAATAAAAAAATTAAATTATGTAATTTTACTCCATAAGGGCCCGTGAAGTAGCGATATCCGATTAAATATATATAACAGATATGTAATTATATATTTTTTAATATTGTAAATTTAATATAATATTTCATATACAATAATATGGGTTGCTGTGTGAAAGCGTGGTTACGTTTTTCCATACCAACGTAGTCCTCTGATTTCTCCCTGGAATTAAGCACTAGAGCAATGATTTATTCACACGTTTAAGATATCTATTAGAAGCGTGTTTGCGTTGTTTAAGATATCTATTAGAAAGTCCATAATCTATTAGTGAGTTTGATTAAGTTAGAAGAGTTTGCAAGGAGTTTGTACTGCGTCGCAGTAGGAACCACCAGAAAATCATCATATGTATGTATCCTGAATGTCGTTAAAATCTTTTTTTTATTTTTTTTTATTTATAAAAATAACATTACATAGGAAAAAAAAATGAAGATTCTTTTTCTTTTTCAATCTAATAAAAAACACATATTCATTTTATTCTAATACGCACTGACATCACTAAAATCACAAAATAAACACAATATATACAAAAAACAGAACCAATCCAATGAAAACATAAAACCTAAAGAAACAATAAAGTGAATTATAACAGTAACAGCAAAACCATATATTATATCGACGCAAGTAGAAAAGGTATCATTCAAAATACTTATAAAAATAATATTTTTTCAAATCAGAGGTCCTTTTTCGATAGTTAGATACAGGGATCTTAACTTCGGAAAATGCTATGTATTTTAGAGATCTTGTACCGAATTTGGTTGTATTTGCTGGTTCTAAATGTATTTTGTTGCGTAAACGGGTGTTGTGCTGATGAACGTCTCTATTAAAAGTGGTCTCGATGTTTGTGTGCATTGAATCAAAAATTGTATGTAATATTGAATTAGTAATTTCGTATATAGGAAGCATGTGAAAGGGCATGATTTTTGTCTCAAAGTATAAATCTTTTATATGTGTATCTTACGGCAAGTGAAAAACATTTCTAACTGCTCTATTCTGTATTACTTGGACCTCCGAAATCTTTTGCTTTGTTGCGAAACCCCAAATACAACAAAGGTATGATAGGTGAGAATGGACTATTGAGTAATAAATTGATCGTAATTAAATTGATTCTAATTTAATTACGAGACCAGGAGTTTCGCGGTACCCTATGGAAGACAGTGATACGCTTGTTTCCGTAATCAGTGTTTTGTACTCTGCTATTTCAGACCAGTTCAATGATATTATGTTCAGAATAATTTCGGTAATTTCTGGTAATATACACATAGCCTACATGCATGATAATAATTATTCCGCAGCCTGCAATGAGGAAAACCAACCGATTAATGAGGGTAGATTGCACAAAATTACTGTGGTAAGAAGTGAAAGAGGTAGACCCATCACAACTGGCAGTAAAACTCCAATTTCACGAGGAACGAGAGAAATAATGATAGGGGTAACCAAAAAAGCCAAAAAGGATTTAATATGTATTACACACGAGATTTAAGAAGGGCATTTGAGGTTGTTGACGTTGGAATGAGTGAAATTAATAAATGTTTAATAAATGACCAACACATCAAGAGAAATAAAACAAATAATAAACGACAAAACAAAACAAAAAATTTATAATAAAGAAATTTGAAAAATTAAGAAAGGGCTTTTACTACGGTTTGGTCAT